>PVKS010050456.1:0-11545 GCA_004027875.1 Aplodontia rufa
CAAGATAAATATATTATTTCTACACATCTCTCCTCTCTAGTCTAATTTTTAAATTGGATAATTCACATAATAGGCTGCTGAGAAGAATTATTTCAGAAATAATTAAACTGTGGTCAGGAGTGAATGAGTCAGGGCCTGGCACTTCCGGGCTTCTTGGAGGGTTGCTAAGGAAGTGCTGTTTGGTCAGATAAATTCTTTTTTCTAAACCTACTAAGGTGGGGTTCATATCTGATCTGAAATAATGAATACGGAATATTGCTTTGAGAGATATCTAGTTCATTTAATTCGTCTTATGTGTTCATAAAGTTTTAGTGAACCTAAACAAGCAAAATTCCCTGTTGCTCTTAGGAATGCTCCATTTCTGTCAAGTGGGAACTAAGCTTCATGTTTAGTAACATTTATTTTAGCCTTTTTTAGTCAGCTTTTCTGCTGCTTTGACTAAAAGACCTGACAAGAACAATTTTAGGAGGATAAGTTTATTTGGGGGCCCACAGTTTCAGAAGTCTTAGTCCACCGAACACTAGATCCATTCCTCAGGGCTCTAGGTGAGGCTGAATATCATATATCATAGGGGAAAAGTGCAGTGGAGGGAAGTGGCTCCATTCATGATTCCAGGAAGGAAAGAGAGAGGGAGAAAGAGAGAGGGAAATACTCCTCTCACCATATGCAAAATATACACCCCAAAGGCACACCTCCAATGACCCACCTCCTCTAGTCACATCCTAGCAGCCTACAGTTATCAGTTAATCCCTACCAGGGAATTTACTCACTGATTCGGTTAGGGCTCTCATAACCCAATCATTTTATCTCTTAGCATTTTTACATTGTCTCACATATTGAGCTTTTGGGAGATATCTTTCATCCAAACCATAACAAGCTGTGTTTTGTTTTCTGCTTCTTTCTTTTAGGTTAACAATTCATGCTGAGTGCCCTATGCATTTGGAAGATTTTCCCATGGATGTGCATGCCTGCCCACTGAAGTTTGGAAGCTGTATGTATTTTCTCAATTATTTACTTTGTCTTCTTCCAAAAGAAACTTTATAATACCATTTTGTTCCTTTGGAGCTTTTAAAGCTGAAGACTTTTATCTTGGATGGTTTAGGTCAGGAGAGTGAAGTCAAGTATTACTAACTGATTAGCAGGAGGAAACTTACCCTTTAATAAGGTTTTCTTCATAGCAACAAACCTTTTTTCACATTTCAGACTAATTTCTCTGTCAGATTGAAACATCAACATATCTTTTCTAAATTGCCCAGAGGACAGAGCACAACAGAGCTAATATAAAGTACAGTAGCAGCTTCTTAAGAAAAGACCTCTCAGAGATGATGTTGATATTTTTTGACGCATTCAAAAATATATCTGCATCTTGATATACCTCTGTCTACTTTTCAAATGTAAATGGAAAAAAGTAAGAAGTGCTGGAGATTTTTTAATTTTTAGAGTATTGTGTTTCTCAGTAGCTGTAAATTCTACAGAGAAGATAGTGGATACATACTCCATTTTAAAATGAACTATAAAATTCAAAATTGAATAAAATTTGAAAGTTTCTGAATCTAAGAACTGCAGAATAATTTATGTAGGGAGTCATCACAATAATATATCAAGTTCTGTGCTGATCACATCTAAATTAGATTTAATTCTGTGGTTTGAAATACAAATTACATTTGAAAAGATTCAAATAATTATTTGACATATTTTTTAATCATTGTTTTGTCAAATATTTACAGATTGTCTCATGTGTCAGCCTCTATTCTAAGATCTTGGAATGCATCCATGAATAAAACAAAAACCCCTGTCCTTGTGGAGCTTACAATATAAACAGGAGAGTGATTGTGAAAGATAAAATAAACAATGAATAAAAATTAAAATACAAAATAGATTGTAAAGTGACAAGAACTATGGGGAAACATGAAAGCACGGCAGAATAAGGAGAACCGGTCATGCCTAGGTGGAGAGTATGTGTTGCCATTGAAATGGAAAAATAGAGCGATCAGGATTACCCTACTTTATGAGATACAAGTATGAAGTTGGAGAGGCTGGGAAGAAAATGGATAACAGGTACAAAAGCACAATTAAGTAGGAGAAATAAGTTCTACTATTCTATGGCATAGTAGTGTGACTGTAGATAGCAGTAATTTCCTATCTATTTCACAATAGCCAAAAGAGAGGATGTGGAATGTTCCCAGCACAAGGAAATGATGGATGTTTGAAATGATTGCATGTGCTAATTACTGTAATTACCCTGAGTTGACCTTCACAAGATCACAATCACAATTCTTAACAATTGTATACATATGTTGAAATATACTATACCCCATAAATGTGTCAATTATTATGCTATCAAATAAATTTTTTAAAAAGTGATATTTGAGCAGGAATTTTTATGAAGTAGAAAGGCTAATGATTCAGATATCTGAAGGAAATGTTCTCTAGGAGGTAGGAATGGTCCAGGGAAAATATCAGAAAAGTATCTGGATTGTGCATTAAACATCAGATTAACTAATGTGGCTTCTCAGAGCAAGGAGAAAACACTGGAAAGGGATGAGACTAAAGACAGGGCTAGGTCATTTACAATCTTATAGGGCATTAAAGGACTTTGAATTATATACTGAGAGAAAATGAAGAGTAATCGGAATACTTTACACAAAATAATGGCATTATGTGATTCATTTTTTTAAAAAAATATATATGACTAGGGATTTTAAAAATAAGTACAGATAGGACAGAAGCAAGGAGTCTCATTAAGTACTTATTGCAATATTTCAGGTGAGATATGATGATGGAGAGATGATGGAAATCATTGAAATATTTCAGCTGAAAAATGCTGATTGCTCAGCTCACAGTCATAGTGATAAAAGTGATGAGAAGTAGCCTGATTCTGGATATGTTCTGAAGGGGGATACAACAGGGCCCTGTGATGAATTAGATGTGTTGCATTATAACAGAGAGAATTCAATGGTGACTTGTAGATTTTTGTCCTAATGTATTTGCTATTTGATGAGATGAGTATTACTTCCATTCTGGGTTGTTTGTTGGTGACCATTGCTCTCATAATAAACAACTAGAAAACCTAAAAGTATAGGATGAATAAGTATAGAGGAGACTAAAATTCCAGAGTAAGTGTGGGAGCCTCTCATAGATTAAATTGTGACCTATATGTTCTGCATTCCTGGAAGCATTTGCTAACTGTGGCCCTGGTTTGCATCTTGGATTCAAGTTTCACCCCATGAATGGAGTATGAGGACAAAAATTAACAAGAAAAACTTTAAAAAACTGAGTTGCATTCCCACAGTTTCTCAATGCTGAAAAAAAGATATGCCTAGTTCTCAGTTTAAAAATCTTCAAGAGCTATGTCCTAGGTACAAAGGAACATTAGAGACAGTACATTGAACCAAAACTATAATCCAACCCAGTCCCTTATGTGATTAAGGTGAAATTCTCACACATAGCAAGGAAAGAATGAAGCCACCTTCTTCCTTAACAAGACTCTCATACTGCAAGAATTAAATCCAAGAATCAATGAGTGGGATGCCATTAAACTGAAAAGCTTGTGCCCAGCTAAGGAAGTAGTCAGGAGTGTCAAGAGAAAACCTACAGAATGGGAGAAAATCATGGTTTGCTTCCTCTCTGACAGGCAAATAATATCCAGAATATACAAAGAATTCAAAAAACTTAACATCAAAAGCACAAACACTCCAATCAATACATGGGCTATGGACCTAAACAGAAACTTCTCAACAGAGGAAGTTGAAAAAGCCAAAAGGTATATGAGAAAGTATTCTACATTACTAGCAATCAGAGAACTGAAAATCAAAACTGCACTGAGATTCCACCTCACTCCAGTCAGAATGGCAAAAATAAAAAAAATACAAACAAAAACAGATGCTAGAGGCATTGTGTGGAGAAAGGGACACCAACAAACTGTTGGTGGGACTGCAAACTTGTTCAGCTACTCTGGAAAGCAGTGTGGAGACTCCTCATAAAACTGGTAAGGGAAGTACATTACAACCCAGCTATCCCAGTCCTGAGTATTTTTCCCAAAGAGCTAGAATCAGCTTATTACAGAGACACAGCTACATCAATGTTTATAGCAGCACAATTAACAATAGCTAAATTATGGAAACAACCTAGATGTCCTTCACTGGATGAATGGATCCAAAAACTGTGGTATATATACAATAGAGTTCTACTCAGCTATTAGAAGAATAGTATCATTGCTTTTGCAGGTAAAAAAAATGGAAATGGAAAAAAAATCGTACTGAGTGAAACAAGCCAAATACAGAGACTTAAGGATCAAATGTTTTTTCTCATATGTGGAAACTAAAGTAAAAACTAAGATAAGATGAAAGCTGGTCTAATTTAATTAGTAGCCCCACCAAATTTGAAGTAACACCCAAGATGTTGGAACTATAGCTATCAATGAGGGGGGAGGAGAAAGGGAGGGAGGAGAGGGAGGATAAAGAGGAGTGTTCAATACTGTAGAGTACACTTGATGCCCACAAGAAGCCCAAATTTACCCAGTTAGGCATATAAACCTAGCAATGTCAATGAAATAAAATACATGTATATGGTCTTTTATACATGTAATATGGGGGTATTACAGAGGAGATATGAGATCAGGGAGTGGGGGAAGCGGGAGTAGATCCTGAACAAGGATTGAGTTTAAGCTACTCTGTCATTATGTATGTATGTATGAAACTGAAGCAACGGTTTCCTTCATTATGTAAGATGATGTTGAACCAACAAAATAAGAGAGAGAGGCTTCTATCAGAAAACTCTACATTTTTAAATAGAATGTCTACAATTAAATAAAAAGCCCATAAGGCATATAAATAAGCAGGGCCATTTAACCTAAAACCAAGATTTACAAGCAAATCATTAAATACAGAAAAACAAACATGAAGATGAGCCAGATATCAGGGTTTATAGACAAGGACTTTAAAAATTCTGGCTAATATGTTCAAGAAAAAAGAGGAGAAGATGAATATAGGAGAAAAAAGATAATTTCAACTGAAAATTGGAATCTATGAGGAAGTACTATTGGAAAGTACTTATAGAAAAGTACTGCATCTAAAATTCGTATTTCATGGGTAGATTTAACAAGTGGAAGACAAGATTACATGCTTAGAAAATGAGTAAATGGAAAATAGCATAACAAACACAGAAAGACAAATACAGAAAAGAGTAGGAAGCATGTGGGACATCGCAAAGAAAATTGTAATATCTAATTTTGTGGAAGGAACACGGGCAGAGAAAGGAGCAAAGCAATCATCAACTGGTTAATGCCAATCATGTTAAAACTGATAAAAATTATTAATTCAAACATTCAGAAGCATGCAAATGCCAAACAGGATAAACCTAAAGAAAATAATGTCAAGAATAAAGCCAGAGAACTTGCAATCAAAATTAATCCACTATCAATTATCAACAACTATTTTGGAGCTTTAGTAATTCAAACAAGGTATTGTTTCAAAGATAGACAAATATACTAATGGGACAGAATATAAAAGAGACGTTATTACTCTAATCTCACATCATACACAAAAATAAATTCCAGATGGATTTTCAGATCTAAATGTGAGAGGGTGAAAGGTAAAAACATTAAGGTTTTTAGAAGAAAACATAATATCTTCATGATCTTGAAAGAGGTAGAGATTGTACCTTATACAATACTTTCTTAATCTCTCTCTCTCTCTCTCTCTCTCTCTCTCACACACACACACATACACACTCATACACACACAATGTAACCATTTAGCAGAGAAATGCAAATTAAAATCCAAAGCACACTACTACAAACTCACTGAAATAATTAAAATGAAAAAAGACAGAAAACGCCACATATTGGTGAGGTTGTAGAATTAATCTGTACTGTCATTGCTGTCATTATCTACTGAGCTAATTGTGATAAAACCACACTGGAAGCTATCCTAATGTCCATCAGAATGGATTTAAAATCTGTGGCAATTAAGTACTGTAGAGCATTATACTCAATAACATGAATGAGCCCACAGATACAATTCTGAGCAAATGCCAAACACATAAGTATACAGAGTGTGATTCAATTTCTGTCATATACAAAAACAGGCAAAACTAATATGTAGGAGTTAAAAGTCTTTAATAATTCATCTATCATTGTTTTTGGTAGTATTTACAAGTTCCTGATATATTAAACTACAGAATTCATAACCAAGATATTGGAATTCCAAGGAAGTTCACTTCATTTCAATTTTTAAATTTTTATTAGTGCGTTATAGTTATACATAATATTAAGGTTGATTTTGACATAATTATACAAGCATGGAATATAATTTACTCCAAAGTCCCCAGTACTTCCTCTTTCCCTCCCTTCCTCCTTTCCCCTGTTCCCTTTCCTTTACTGATCTTTCTTCTATTTACATATGCATTTTTAAAAAGTAGTGCCTTTTGGGCTGGAGTGGTGGCTAAGTGGTTGGAGTGTTTGCCTGGCATGCACGAGGACCCTGGTTCAAACTCCAGCACCACATATGCAACTTAAGTGTTGGAGAGGCAAAGTCCAGAGATGAAAACAATAAATAAAATGGATTCTTTCACTCTTCTCACTGTCTCCCTCTCTCTTAGAAAAAAATAGTGCCTTTTAGATATACATAAGTGTGAGAATCACTCTTGTATATTCATATTTATACATAGAAAGTTGGGTCATATTCTTTCCACCATTCTTCCTCTTTCACATCCCTCCTCCCTTCCAGTCAACCCCCTTCCTCTACTCTACCATTGATCTCTTTTTTATTTTCCACGGACCCACCTTTTTCTTTATTTCCTTCTTTGGTTTAGCTTCTGCATATAAGAGAAAATATTGCACCCTTGGATATCTGACTCTGGCTTATTTCACTTGGCATGGTGTTCTCTAGTTTCATCCATTCACTATCAAATGCCATAATTTCATTCTTCTTTTCTATATTTTAATTGATTCCTTTTAGTTTATACATGGCAGGAGAATCCATTTTGACATAATTATAAAAGCATGGAATATAACTTGTTCTAAATCCATTTCCAGCACCTCCCCTTCTCCTCCCCTCTCCCCAACCCTTTGTCCTTTCCATCTACTCTATTGATCTTTCTGCCATTTACACATATTTTTAAAAATTAGTTTCTTGTGGATGTACACAATAGTGAGCTTCACTGTGGTATATTCATATATGTACACAGGTGTGTTAGGTCAGATTCATTCCATTATCTTTCCATATCCCATCCTTTCTTCCTTACCTTCATTCCCCTTTGTCTGCTCCACTGATCTTAATTCTATTCTCCCCTGTCTCTTATTTTGGATTAGCTTCCACATATCAGAAAAAAATTGACCTTTAACTTTTGGGGACTGGCTAATTTTACTTAGCATGATAACCTCCAGATCTATCCATTTTCCAGCAAATGTCATAAAATCATTCTTCTTTATGGCTGAGTAAACTGTGTATATATACCACATTTTGTTTATCCATTCATTTGTTGAAGGACACCTAGGTTTACTCCATAGGTTGACTATTGTGAATTGTGCTGCTACAAAATCTGATGTGGCTGGATCGCTATGGTATACTAATTTTAGATCTTTTGGGATAATATCCAGGAATGGTATATCTGGGTCCTATGGTGGTTCCATTCCTAGTTTTCTGAGGAATCTGCATCCTGCTCTCCAGAATGGTTGCATTAATTTGCAGTCCCACCAACAATTTATGAGTGTGCATTTTCCCCAACATTATTATTATTATTTGTATATTTCCAATCTTTTTAATATTATTTAGTAACTATTATTGAAATATAACTTGTTAAATCATAAATAGCAGGATTTGAAGTGTTTTAAAGAGCCTGGTAGGGGTTGGGGATTGAGCTCAATGGCAGAGCACTTGCCTAGCATGCACAAGGCCCCGAGTTCGGTCCTCAGCCCTAAAAAAAAAAGAGCCTGGTAGAAACTCAGAAACTGGAAAATGTCAGCAAACCTCCTTGAATTGTATTTGAATAGCCACATTTGGATCTCTTATCATGTTAAATAGAACTACACAGAGTTACAAATTGAAATTAACAGTTTAAGAATTTTACTTCCAAAATTTCTCATTTCTTGTAAGAACACATTCAGGGTTTGTATATAGGATATTATATATAAGTATACAGTATACTGTTTATGTGTATGCATATATATTATGTATTATGTATATATATGTATATGTACATATACATGCCTGTATATATATTATGTCTATTATGAATGTATATATTATGCATATATAGTTTACTATGCATATGGCCTTATTTATCTTTAATTTTCCAGAGTGATTTGCCATCAGCAGCATATAGATCCACTAGCACATACATATTAAGCCAAGTTAACTGATCAGATTGTGACCACTTAAGTGTTATATATTCCTGTCCTGACACCTGAAAATTTAAAAACTTGTGATTCAATGTGTCAGTGTTTTTTGCTCTTGCTTTTGTCTTTGCATCAGTAGATTCCTTCTGATTATTAATGTCTCTTTATTACTATTAAGCTTTAATTCTTACAGAACTATAAGGTTTCTGAAATCATTTCTCATTTCTAAATGACTTTTTCCAAGATTCAGTATCCAAAGAACTATATTTCCAAATCTGTTTCCAGGAAGGAATTTCTACATAAATACTAGTTAGGATAGTGGTTACCCTTGTTGGAGGTTGCTCTTGGAAAATGACACAAATGATGCATCTGGGTACTGATTACAGGGGTAGAAGTCTGGTGTTCAGAGATCTGGACTTGAGATTTAAATTAAGTGCTATCCATATAGATGGTATTTAAAAACATGGGGTCAGATGAGATCACTAAGGAAATGACTACATAGAGGAGAGGATCAAAGACTATTTTTCAGTCATGATAATACAGATAGGCCAGAGAAAAGACAATAATTCAATATGCAGGAAGAATAGGGCAGGTGCACTCAAGGGAACATTGTCCTGGAAGCCAAATAAAGTATATCAGGAAGGAATGAGTGATTTAAATTCTTAAATTCATATGTGCGCAGTTAAAATTAACCTTCTAATTCCCTAATGAGGAAGCAATTCTGGAGTGATAGAGTAAGAACTTCTGGAAACCCACTGCTGCATATAAGCAATGAGATAATTTTCAAAACTACCAGAATGAACTTTGTTCAAACTCAGGAAAACTACAAAGGCTCCAACAATCTGAGGAGCTTCATTCAAGAAAATTGACTTAGTCTTAATAAGACCCATGAGGCTTATTCCCATCTTCATCTTCTTAACTCTGTAGAAGCTTTGAAAATTTTGTAATGGTTAAAGAAAGGTGTAACAATCATGAAGATATATGCACCTGACCACAAGCCCCCTGATTACATGAAGCAGTACAGAAATGAATGGAAAAATAGAAAAGTCAATAATAATAATGTGAATACTAATGGGAGTTTTCAATATTCAACTTTCAATAATGCATAGAATAATCAGGTAGAAGATCAACACAGAACTAGGAGACTTGAACAACACTATAAACTAGGTATATATAACAAACTTTTATAGAGCACTATACCCAACAATATCAGAATACACATTGTTCTCAAATTCACATGGAACATTTTCTAGAGTAGGTGATATTTTAGCCTGAATGTTTTACCTTATCTTTATAATACAATACCTTAATATTTGTTGAATGAGTGACTGAATCAATCAGGTAAATAATCAGTCTCTGATAATATGAGATCAAAAGGAGTTTTTCCCATTGGCACTACCATGTCTGGATTGCTTTACACTTCCCATTTTCCTGAGGTTCATCACATACCAAGATTCAGGTAACTGAAGGCTTTTTGCAAAGCAACTAAAAGAAAGAAGATGCTTGTGCCATTGTAGCCCATGCAAAATACATTGAGGGGGAGTCATTCTGGGAGTGTGAAAGTTCTGTCTGATAGATACCCTTTCTGAGTTATCTAATCACCAGATGGTCTACCCTAGATCCTTCTTGATGATAGAATGATTGAAACTGAGAACAGGGAGGACTCTATTGAAGGAAATACAAAGTGCTAAAGGAGATCAAAGGCCCTGGAGGAAGGAGAGCAGACATGAATGACATGAATTCCATCTTTATCTATGTACTTGTAAAATCCATAATCTCATGGTCATTTAGAATCCTTCCCTAATCTGGCTCCTTATCTTTGCTTTAGTCACCATGAAGTTATCAGTTATCATAGATTGCACTTTTGAAGTTTTCTGTCTCATTCAGTTCAACAAATTGTGACCCATAAGGGTCACTCAGTCATCTATACTCTAGTTAGAGTGATTCTTCCCAGTCATATATCCAGTTACAACATCCTTCTCTTTTAGGCATATCTATAACTCCTTGTAGACCTTGTAAAAATCCTTCTTGATTACTGTGTGAAATTAAGATATTTCATAATATTATCTCAACTTCTTTCTAGTGTGTAAGTCCAGTGATATCATTAATTCCTTTACTATTCCATGCACTTGCATATTGTTTGCCTTTGTTATGTTGTTCTTTTGCTAGTGTTGTGCTTTTTTATCTCATAAAGGTGCCCTTATCTTCTAAGCATCATCTACTTTTTGAATCCTTTAACATTCAAGTCTGAGCAGGAATAATATTGTTTATCTCTGGTTTCACTTAACTCTTGCTTTTCTTTAACTAGTGCACGTGCTTGCACTATAACTGTGATACTCTTCTCTCTCAATAGAGTGTGGGCTCCTTGATGGTGGTTACTGTGCCTTAATATCCTTTGCCAGTACAGGGTCAGGCTTCAAGCAGATACTCAATGAAGTATCTAATTTGTTCTCATTGCTGTCCTTCCATTCCCCTCTCTTCCTTTCTTTCTACTATTTATTTATATAATCATTTATTATTTTTGTGGAGCTGGGGATGGAACTCAAGGTCCCGTGCACTCTAAGTACATGCTCTACTACTGAGCTACACCACAAACATTCAATTATTTTGTTTTAATTTACTTCTTTTCCTTACTTCTTGACCTTTATTAGTTCATGCTTTTCCTGATTTGAACTTCATTCTATGAAAAGATGATATTTTTTCTCCACAAATGATTCCATTCCCATGTATTATTGACAACAAAATTGAATTTTTTTTGCATAAAGCAACTTGCCAATGAAGCTGCACAATACATTTTCTCATCTGCACTAGGGTCTGCTAGAATTTTGAGGGTTGATATTTAGGGCTGTTTGCTCCAGATGCTTAAGTTGAAATCCAGTTACAAATTTCTTTTTTTAAGAGTGAGAAGAAATCTTCTATCACTTACCCATCCTCTTAACACACCTACTGCAGTTTTCACATTGTCAAAACTGTTGGATAGATTAGGTGGAACACTGCATCACCCTTTAAACAGAGAGTGTTACAACCACCAGAGTAACAAAGATAAGAAGATTTATACAGGTGGTTCTTTGCTTAAGAGTGTGGGGTACTCCAAGTAAAGGAACTAAAGTGGAAGGCACTAGAGGAAAAAATGGGAGGACAATGTGTTATAAAATCACATTTGACTAATAGCATTGTGACAGTATTCACATAATATCAGAATACATT
>PVKS010050457.1:0-11555 GCA_004027875.1 Aplodontia rufa
TGCTGGCCATGTCCACCCCACTCACTTCCCAAAGAGGATTCTAGAGGCCCCAGCCCTGGACCCCCAGCCCGCAGGACAATGCCGGAAGCATGGCCATCTGGGCTTATTGCACTGGGTGATTCCTTGCTGAGCCGCTGACCCAGGCACCATAAGAGACAGAGCGCATTCCGGGCCTCTACCCGGCCTCTACCCTGCCTCTACTTGGCCTCTGGGCAGCAAGGCCGGTAGCTCCCCTCCCAAAGACATCTTCAGACCAATCTGCGGGGTGGGGGTGGAGAGCTGCTGATGCTTGGGAAGTTGGCACGCAGCCGGGAAGCCGATGCCAAAGAGGAATAATAATTACAACGATGATAATAAACACAGTGATAACAGCGGTGGTGGAAACAGCAATGATTTTGATAATCACAACCAGGACAAAAGTCATCGCAGCAGGAACGATGACAGCACCACAAGACAGGGCGCCACAGTAGCGTCGACAAGCAGCCTGGTGCAGATAGTCATCGTTGAACACCGACTACCACTACCGTGCCAGGAGTCTGCGGAGCTCTGGGGTCCTGTACAGAGCTCACCCTACCCGCCTCCCCTGGTGCCTGGTCATCTGGAGCCACAGACCCAGGATACCTCGGCCCTGCCTGGTCATAGGGCCTGGCAGCCCTCCAGGACTGTGCCTGCTCGGGGGAAGATGGAGGCTGGTCTTCAGGTGACCACCAGCCCTGCTGTCCTCAGCAAGCCTGGCCCTCTTGCCAGGGAGCACTGGACCTAGGCCTCTTTCCCACTACGTGCCCAGGGTGCCCCATAGGAGTCCAGTACCCTGGCAAAAGAGCCCCCAGGAACAGTAGAGCAGGAAACACCCCCACCCCCACTCAGGCCAGCGCAAAGCTTCCCATCCCAGCTCGAGAGATGAAGGGTGCACTGTTAAAGATTGAGGGAGGGCAGGCACAGGGCCACCTCACCCTCCCCATAGCTGGAGCCCTGCATGGGAAGGGGGCACCCACACCCCAGCATGACGCCCCAGTGTGGGTCCACATGCCTCTCTCCTCTGTCCAGGGAACCTCTCCCACCTGCCAGAGGAAGGCCCCATCCCAGCTCCTCTGGGATCACAGGCAGAAGGCTCAGCTGCGAGATCATTGGGCAGCAAGGTCCACAGTGGGAGGTGACTGAAGCCACCATCACTGTGAGATCTGTAGAGGCTGCCGGAGCCGGGAACAGCAAGACAAGCCAGGAGCGCCCCCACGTGGGGAACCCTAACACTGCCTGCCTCTCAGCAGTGGGCACTCTGGTTCTCCCAATGTCCCTTCAGTGGCCTTTCCTGGGCAGCTCCTGGAATGGGCACCGGCGCAGGCACAGGGTGGAAGTCCTTCTTGCTGAGTGCCAGGTTTGTTTCCACCCAGCCTTGGCCGTGAACACACCAAAGGCCACCAGGGCCTCTGAACACCCCTCAGCCTGTGGGGCACTGGTCAGGCTCAGGGAAGGCCCCTGACCACACCCTGTGCTGATGGCCACAGGGCAGCATGACCCCCTCAGGCTCTTCCACCGCTGTGCCAGGCAGGGCCATCCAGGCTGGGAGTCTTTCCCAAGACTCAGCCCCTGGCTGACAGACGCCACGCCCAGCCAGAGTCCCCACAAGTCCACCCTGCTCCACACACGCCATGCAAGCAGATCACACACAGCACACACATGTTACAAACACACCACACACGTGCACACCACATGTGCAGACCCACACACGCACACCTTCCACTGCACACGCGCACACGTGCACGTAGACACGCACACACCCTTCCCAGGCTTTGGGCCCAGGAAGGAGGCGGCACTGCAGGATATGCAGGGGACAGGGGATCAAGATGATGACCCAACTCCCCAGAAAAGAGAAAGCAGCCTGTGTCGGCTCAGCCCAACCAGCCCAGCCAGGGCTGCAGCCCCTGTCCCCAAGGGTCCCAGGGAGGCCAGAACCTCCACCCACTGGAGAGCCCTCTATGCTCAGCACCAGGAGCCTCTGAAGCTGTGATCCCCCTCCAGCTTCCTGAGGCCACTGGGGGTGCCCTGCTGGGCTCTGGGCTCACCTCTTTAGAGGGCCCCCAGGTGGAGCTGCAGAGGGGACCAAGCCTAATCCAGTGGGATACCACTCAGGGGCACATGTGTATTGTGTCTGCATCTGTGCATCTAGGGTGCTGTGCAGGTGGGCACACTGCAGGGTGTGGGGGGTCCGTGGGGTGGAGTAGGCACATGGGAGGAAGTGGGCGGGGCCAGAAGTCTCAGCTCCGTGTGGGGGCCGCTTCTCAGGACCCGTCCCTCTCTCAAGCCAAAGGCAAGACACAGGCTTGACCTCGCCCAGTGAGGTCACATGGCATGGTGGCCCACATCCTGCGGAAATGAGGAGGATCCCATGACCCTTGGACCCATAGAGATGGATCCCACAGTATGATGGGACAGGCTGGGTCCAGTTGTGCTGTAGACAACACTGCTGTCACTCAAACTGGAATGCACAGCAGCGTGGAAGAGGCGGCCCCCCGCTCCCTGTTCCCAGCCTGGGCCTGCCCTGCCCACCACAGCCCTGACCCTGGAGGCCCCACAGCAGTGGCAGGCTGGCTGAGCACATCCTGCTTGTGTGGTTGCTAGGAGGTTTCCATGGCGACAAAGAGGGATACCAGGGCCTAGAGGCCAACGCACCCCCTTCCGGTGTCTGGCAGTGCCTCCCAGGACTGGGGCCCCCACGTAGGGGTTGGGGAAGCTGGGTCCCCACAAGCCCTTCCAGAAATGACACAGGAATTACGGGTGACCTGGACCAAGGTGGGTGGAGGACGGAGAACAAGTAACCAGAGGGCCTGGAGGCCAGGGCAGTGGTGCCGGATGCAGAGGCCCCCAAGCTGGCACCTACTCCGTGACAGGTGGCAGGTGGAGCGTCACACTGGCCACACTGAGCAAGGCCTTGTGAAAATTCATTCCTCCAGCAGCCCCTTAGCCTGTGCTAGGGAAACTGACTTCCCCTTGGGCCCCACAGGCTGCGGGAGGAGGGGCATCCTCACCCCAAGCAGAGTTCGTCACTTTGTCCTGGGAGCTCGGCTGGGCGAGGCTGGGCACCTGTCACCCCTGCTCTCATCTGAGACCCAGGCCAAGGGTATGGTCCTGGCACAGCACAGCAGTGACAGCCCCAAGTGGAGGGGCAGGGTACTGGCAGGGGCAGCTGAAGCACCTGGGGACTGCCATCCAGGGGCAACTGAGGGGAGGGGCAGGGCATCCCGTGATTAAACACCTAGGAAACCAACTGGGGGAGGGGCGGGGGAGGTGGCCGCACAGCAAGTGGGTGGAGGGAGCCAAGCCTGCTGCCCCCACCTCAGACCCTGGGAAAGGCGTGGTCCTGGCCCCTGGCCCCTGGGTCCTCTTTATGTCTGAAAGCAGCCTTTCAGAGCTTTCAGAGTTGCACCTGCCACCGGTCAGGAAACTGAGGCCCAGTGGGGACAAGGGGCATGCTAAGGTCCCGCAGCTCCTGTGGAGGTGGCCCCAGGCCCTGGCTCTGCGGCATCCTGGCCCTCGCTTTCCCGTGTCCACCCTGTGACTGTCACTCATCCTCATAAGCACCTGGCTTCCTGGTGGGCTCCCGGCTCTGCCAGACAGCAGGGGCCAGGCCCAGTGCAGCCTCACACAGGGCAGACGCTCGGCAGCACCTGCGAGTGGGGAAGGAGGGCAGCGAAGAGCACTTGTGTTCGGCAGATGAGGAGACCAAAGCTAGCAAGGGCAGGGGCAGCAAGAGACCCCAGGGCTGCGCCCCTGGCCCTGGTGGACCCCGTCCCCAGACACATCCCTGGGCCTGGAGCAGCAAAGAGGAGCCCAGGAGGTGGGCGGGGTGCAGCCCACCCAGCGTCTCCACACCCCGGTCCACGGAGTGAGGGGCAATGAGGCTTCTGCGGGCTCCAAGGAGGCAGCCGTTACTATGGTGACCCTTGTTACCTGGCAACTGCGCTGCGTCATCCTGGGCACCTGCTGTCTCTCCTCCAGAGCCAATGGCCGGCTCTGGGGACAGACTTGAGTCCAAAGGCTCTCGTCTCAGAAAATCCACCTGTGGGGACAAACCAGCTAGCACTGGGCACAGGGGACATGCAGAGATCCTCCAGTGTCTGTAAGAATCCAAAGGGGAGCCATCTCACTAATGCTTCCGTTTTCCAGAACTAGGAAGGATGGAATGGATTTATGGGATAATAGAAATAACATTGTGAAAGCACTTTCTCAAACACACTGGAAAGCGTACAGCTGAAAGCAGTGTTCACAGGCAGCTGCTTCTGGGTCACCTCCCTGCCAACTGCACACGTGCTGCATCAGGACATGAAGGGGACGCGGTCTGAAGGAAGGGGTCTCAGGGGTCTCACTCTACACGACCTGCGGGCCCCCACACTCCATGGAGATGGGCTCAGTGACTCCCCAGACTTCCTCCCGTCAGTCAGCCCCCTCCAGGCACAGAGCTGCTGGACCAGCCCTGCTCAGAGCCCGAGCTGGGCACTGGGCCCCTGAGTCCCGAAACTCTGCGCCTGGCTTCCAGAGAGTGGGGCTCCCAGACCACTGGCCGGGGAAACCTGAGACCTGCACCCTCAGCCCCCAGTGCAATGGAGGGAGTGCCCCACTTGAGGAGAAAGGGACGTCTCCCTGAGTCCAAAGGAAAGAGGGGGTAACTGCAGCCAGGGAGACAGGGCAGGAGGCTCCTTCTCAGCTGAGATCAGAGAAGTAAATAAACAAGAGAGGGGAGGAGGGGAACAGAAGACAGAGTGGGGCATGGGGAGGCACAAGGTGGCCACACTGGGGGTGGGTGGCACCAGGTGCCAGGACCTGACCTTCTGGGGAAGGCTGGCAGGCAGTCCTGAGGGTTTAGGACCTTAGGAAGGAGGGGAAAGACAGGCACAAATGCCAGGAGCCAGAAAGAGGTGACTCGAGGAAACTGCAGTTCATTCCAGAAGTCAGGCACGAGGCCGGGCAGTCAGCAGGTGCCCACTGCTGGCCACTGGAGGGAGGCTCAGAGGACAGGAAGTGAATGCAGGTGGGGCAAGACTGCAGGCCCACAGAGCCCCCTCAGGTCCACTCCAGGCAGGAGGGAGAAGAAAGGGCTCTTCCACCAGCTCTGGGTCATCTTGGGGCTCTGAGGCTATGGGGTGGGGCCCAGGGGTGAACCCTGCCTGGGGGAGCATCGGTCTGAGACTCACTGTGAAGTGAGAGGCAGGGGCTGCCCAAGCTCACCAGGGGTCCAAGCCGCTTGAGAAAGCTGTGCCTTGGCCACAGCTGGGACACTGCCGAAAGGGGCACCTGACAGCCTTCTGTGCTGCGGGGCTTCCACAGTTCTGCCCTGCCTGGCCAACCTGAGGTCTGTCATGGTCTGAGTCCTGACCCCTGGACATGAGTAGGACTTCATCTGAAGACAGGGTCTTGGCTCATCGTAAACCCCACAGTGAGCACCTGAGCAGGCAGCGCCAGGGGCAGGAGCAGGCGGGAAGGGCCCTTTCCTGTGCCTCTCAGGGGGCACAGCTCTGCCGACACCTTGACTCGAAACTGCGAGGAAATAAATATCTGTGGATTTTAAATGTCCCCACCCCCAGTTTCTGATCATCTGTTACGGCAGCCCCAGGAGACTGGCAGGGGCCCTCTGCACAGACCCGCTGGCCCAGCACCTGCCCAAGTAGGGCCTAAGGGAAGCAGAGGGGTAAAGCAGGGCAGGGTGGTGTGGCCTGGACCCCTTCAGGCCGTAACAAGGAAAGCCCCCCTCACACACCATCACCAGGGTCCCACACCCTGAGCCCTACTGCAGGCCAGGCCCACGGCAAAGAGGAGCAGCCTGTACGCACCCACCTCCAAGGGCCATTTCAGGTAGACTGTAGGGAAGGAGGGGGACCAGAGAGGGCCAGGGCCCAGCAGGATGTTGGGTCCACAGGGCACCTTTCTTGCAAGGGTCAGAAAACCTTTGCTCTCAGGGAGCCCAGACCCCAGGAGAGCCAGGCCCTGCCCCGGGGCTGCTGCGGCCTGGAGCCTGGAGCCCTCAGAGGAGGTGACGACGCCCCCTGCTGGCCTCAGTGTCCTCCTGCGATCCAGCTAGGATGAGCAGGGGAGGGCAAAGCGGCCCCAGAACTCTGGGCAGGAGGCAGCCTGCTTGGCATTCGGGCTGGAATCCGGGGGGCCAGCGCCCCTGTGAGGGACAGCGGCAGCTGCTGTTGTGCAGCATCATGAGCTGACGCTCGCTGCCTGGAGCTCACTGGCCTCTCAGGGGTCTCCACACACCCCGCCAGGAAGTGGGTCCAGATCCAAACAGGGAGACAGCCTGGCTGTGAGCCAGGATCCGGCTGGCCCTCAGGGCCCAACCCTGATCCTAGGGCTGCAGTAGGCTCCAAATCCCTCGGGATGGGAGAGGTGGCGGTCTTCCTCCCTGGGCCTCAGTTTCCTCTTCTGTAGAATGGGGATTTGGACAGCTCTGTCCCCCATCACAGGACCACAGGAGCCTTCTAAGGGCACGGTGGCAGTACCCCTGACCAGTCCTACAGGGCCTCGGCTCAGAAGGGCCTACGCGTGGTCACCTCGAGATTCTTAATCACTCATTTCTGGGTTGGAACTCTGGGGCCAAGGGGCAAGTTGAGCTGGGAAGCACCGTTTACAGCCGTGGATCAGCCCTCCACCTTGGCCAGTGCCACCCATGACCCCACAGGAGCAGCTGACCTCTAGAGCCTCCCCGCCACAGGTCTTGCTCCTGGGAAACCTCATTGGCCCCTGGGTGGGGCAAGACACCTTCCCGAGGCCCCCTCATGCCAGGTCTTCCTCCCACCGCCTGGACAGACCTATAGTGGGCCCAGGTCCAGTCCCACTGAGCTCTGCCCAGCACACAACCACATGCGCCAGGAAGCGTTTGCTGGCATGCTAAGTGGTGACCGTGTAGGGACAGAGAGGTGTAGGTGTGGCTGTTCCAGCTTTCCCACCCAGCAGGGCCACACTGGACCTGTCCTGGACTGCAGAACCCATAGGGTGTCAGGCCTGCTAGTGCCAGGATGAGATCTGCGGGGCACTGCTGCCACCTAGTGGCTGATGGGGATCCGGAGGCACACCCACTGGGAAAGGGGCGGTGGACCTCCAGATGGGAACCTCCAGGCCCCATCCACCTTAGTGACCCAACAGCTTCCCCTCCTCACCGCCATTCTCCTCCTCCGTGATTGCCTCCCACACCTCTGCCCACCTCCCTGGGCCTCCTTCCCTCACCAGAAGACAAGGTGGTGGTTCCTGTACCTGGGGCCACTGTGAGGATGGAACGAGAACTATCTGCACATAGCTTGGTTCATGTAAAAGGCATGGCAGTCCCCATGAAGCTCCTACTATGCACCTGGTGGCAGAGCTGCCTGCAAGAAAGGGGGTAAGATGAGCACTGTGTCACACTGCCCCAGGACACCAAGTTGATGTGCCCCAAGGCAGGGATCAGATGAGGCACCAGGGAGCCCGGGAGTGGGAGAGCAGGGCCTGGGAGGGACAGGGTAAGAGGCTCCAGGCAGAGCAGACAGCTGGACCCCAGTCTGGACACGAGAAAGGAGGCCAGAGCTTTCTCCCCAGACTCTGCCCCCCACAGCTGGGAGACCCCCCAAGCCTCTCCCCAACTGCCTTCTCCTCCCTGAAAGAGCCTTTCCCCAGGCCGGGCAGTCTTGGCCTCCGGCCTGCGTCTTAAATCATTAATCAGAGCCTGGTGCCCCTGCTTGGGCCCTGGCATCTGGTATGCCCATCCTGGACTTCCTGCCCCCTTGCCCGTGAAGGTCCTCTGCCCACCACACCTGCTCTGGGGGGCTTGTGCACGGGCACCTCCCCCTGCTGGATCAGCCTTCTACTGCACACTTGCCAAGTGGGGAAAAAAGACCCCAAGAAATTAACTAAGGACGCAGCCAAGAAGTGCCCCAGGACGTGATGGCCAGACGAACTGAGGCCATCCAGAGGGTGGACCATGGTGCAGCATTAGAGAGAAATGAGCGATCCCACCGTGAAGACACGGAGGAACTCGAATGCAGATCACCGAGGGAAAGAAGCCTGTCTGCCGGCGTGAGTATGCGGACTCAACCACGTGACACGGGAGAGGCGAAGCTGCCAAGGTGGGAGGTGGGTCAGTGCGGAGGCTGGGAGGAGCTGGAGAAGACCTTCAGGCAGGACCTGTGCTGCATGGCCTGTGATGGCGGAGCCATGTTGCATGGACATGTGTCCAGACCCACACAACACCCAACACCAAGAGGGACCCCTAGAGTAAACCTCAGACTTGGAGTGGCACCGATGCGTGCTTCATCTACTGCGACAAACGGACCCTCTCGGTGCTGATGGTGGGAAGGCCTTGAGGGTGGGACACAGAGCACACAGGAACTCTGTGCCTCCTGCTCAGGACTGCGGGGACCGGGACTGCTGTGAAATAAAGCCTGCTGCTTTTATAAAGGCAGATTGGACAGTACAATAAGGGACACGGGGACAGGGCCAGGAGGTGTTGGTCCCAGCCTCCTGATGAGCAGTGGAGCAGGCAGAGCCAAGCTCAGCATCTGCATCAGCCAGGGAGGGCTCCCCTTGGCAGAGCCTTAAAATGCCCTGGAAAGAGGAGGCCACCGTAAGGTTTGGGTCGGATCTGGCGGTGTCAGGTAATTGTAATGGAGACTGACCAGGATGGGGAAAGTTCAAGATACCGCACAACTGTGTTAGCAAGGATTGGGCGTCCACTGTCCCTGGTTGTCACCCTGCTGCTCTGCACTAAACACCCCACGAGAGCGATTCAGAGAAGAAAGGGTTGCAGAGCCGCGGTTGGCTTGCGTCATAAGGTGGTAGGATGTGGCTGAGGAAAGCTCTCACCTCATGGCACCTGGGCAGCTGGGAGCAGAGAAAGAGAGAGAGAGGAAGAGGCCTGTAAGGAGGTAAAGCCAGGCCAGGCACAGTGGCCACGCCCGTAATCCCAGCGGCTCGGGTGGCTGAAGCAGAAGGATCTCAAGTTCAAGGCCAGCCTCAGCAATTTAGCAAAGCCCTAAGCAACTAGCAAGGCCTGTCTCAAAATCAAATCTATAAAACTGGGCTGGGGGTGAGGCTCAGTAGTTAAGCGTCCCTGGGCTCAATCCCCAGTACAAAAAATAAAGGGTGGTAAAGCCTTGTAGAGCGCACGCCCATCCAGTATCCCACCCACCTCCTCCAGCCAGGTTGGATCCAGCCAGCTGTCAGTGGGTTAATCCAACAAATGCATCAGTCCACTGAAGGTGTTAGAGCCCGGCTGGTCCTGATCCTGCCTGAAAGCCCCACCTCTGAGCCTTGCTGCAATGGGGACCTTGCTTGAACACGTGAGCTTTGGGAGACACTCCAGATCCAAACATAACAGTGGTCACCTCACGTGCAGCCGCATCCCAGTGGAGATGAGTGGTGGTCGGGAAGCTCCTGGGACAATAGCTTCTTTGCCATTTTATCTTCCCGTGCAAGAATTTTCTGAAAGGTCACGTCGTGCTAACCTACTATCGTGTCTCAGTCCAGTGGGCTGTGGCTCTTGGGCGGATTGATCTCAACCCAGACGCCCATCGTTGGATGAAGGGATCAAGATGCTGTGGGGCAGGGGCCGGAGCAGTGGCTCAGCGGTTACAGCACTCGCCTGGCATGCGCGAGGACGCAGCATCACATGCACAAGGAGGAGTCAGCAACAAAAGCCAAATGAAAAGCTAAATAAAATGGACCCTCCCTCTCTTAAAAAAAATTAAAAATTAAAAGTAATAAATAAGGGTGGGGATTTAGCTCAGTGGCAGAGCGCTTATGTGTTTGGTCCTCAGCCCTGAAAAAAAAAGTAATAAAATAAAATATATAAAGTATTCTAGTTAGACAGTGTTAGCACTGCAGCACCTTGTGAACACACTAGACCACCTGGCACGCTGTAGAGGGCGAGGTTTGTAGTATGTGATTTAATCTTTTTTTTTGGTACCAGGGATTGAACCCAGAGGTGCTTTATCACTGAGCCACATCCTCAGTTCCTTTTGTATTTTTTTTAATCAATTTTTATTGAGTTTTTGTTGCTCTGAGAGCTTTTGTTGCTCTGACACTTAGCTGTGTACATGGTGCTGGGGTTTGAACCCGTGTACTTGTGCATGCTAGGCAAGCACCATAACCACCGAGCCACCGCTCCAGCCCCCTTTTTTATTTTTATATTTTTAGAGAAAGAGTGAAAGGCAGAGAAGGAGAGAATCAATTTTATTTATTTTTTCATCTGGCCTTTGTTTCTCTGACATTAAGTTGTATATGTGGTGCTGGGGTTTGAACCTGGGTCCCCGCACATGCCAGGCAAGTGCTCCAACTGCTGAGCAACTGCTCCAGCCCCTTGTCAGTCCTTTTTATTTTTTATTTTGAGACAGGCTAAGTTGCTTAGCACCTTGCTAAGTTGCTAAGGCTGGCCTCAGACTTGCAATCCTCCTGTCTCAGCCTCCTGCGTTGCTGGGATTACAGGTGTGCACCACTGTGCCTGGCTTTTTTTTTTTTTTTTCCTGCAACTTCCTTAGCTGGCTTGAGAACTGCCCCAGCAGGCGCTGAGGCCTCTCTCACCTCATCCCTACTCAAAACCTCCAGCCACATCCTCCTCCACCCTGGAAAGCACAGGAAGTCACATCCCACCCTCACTGGGTACCCTCTTTATAGCACATATCACCTAGCATTAGGGGGGGTGGTCCCTGTTTTCCCCTGGGTCTCCCACTCTATCATGACCCCTACTGAGTCAGGGACAAGGCTGGCTCTCCAGTGTCCACACTGGAATTATGAAGGTGGAAGGATGCACATGAATGGATTACGGATGGATGGGTGGAGTATGAATGGGTGGATGAATGGACTTCAGGAGATTGGAAAGCCATCCAGTGCTCCTATGTGGGGTAGGGGAATGACCACCATTCCCTCCTGTATCCTCCGTGTTCCAGCTGACTTTAATGGCTCCACACTTACCAAGCCTGGTGAGACGGGTGGTCAGGCCACATGGGCTGAGTGAAGGAGTGGAAGAGTCCTGCTACTCTCTGCCCCAGATTTCACAGCGCAGACAAGCCTCCCTTCCTAGGGGCCCAGGCAGCGGGAGCAAGACTCAGGGGACGCCTCGGAGCAGACAGGCCAACCCTGCCCCAATCCAAATGGAACCAAGGTCCCCAGCCTGGGGAGAGGGGTGGAGGGAGGGCCCAGGCTGGGCCTCTCTGCTGAGCTAGGGGAAAATGAGGACTCAAAGAGGCACAGGCAAGAGAGAAAACAGGCAAAGCTCAGACTGGGCCTAGGCTGGCTGAAGCCTCACAGACACACAGCCCCCCGCAAATGTGTGTGCACACACAAGCGAGCACATACATGCATCATGCATACACACACACACGTGTGTGTACACATACACGTGCACCACAACCACAGATAGGCACATGTGTATACACATGCACACGTGCACACATACACACATGCATGCACGTGCACATGCACACACTGCAGCGCATACTTACACATGTGCACACACATGCACATTCATAGCCACACACTTGCACACACACACATGCAGGTACACACATGCATGCACACACAGTACACAGTTC
>PVKS010050458.1:0-11574 GCA_004027875.1 Aplodontia rufa
GACTTGACTTTCAAGAATTATACATAATAAAAGCAGGCCACAGATGACTCAAAACCACCTTGCATTTTTTAAAGGAATTAATAAATGAATGAATAAATGAGGAATTGCTCACCTTCCCGAAACAACTGAACTGTTATTCTTCCTCCTCCTCTTGCTGATTTGGATGTCCTCTCTGATTGTGATCTTGAGAAATCTTTGCCAACTTTCAGGAGTGTCTGCAGAACTCAGCTATTTATAGTCCTTTGTTCCCCACACAGAGTTCAAACATTCTGTCTGTGTGTTTGCTTTGTATTATTCTTATGCTGGGACACACCCTGCCCACAAGAAGTGCTTGGCTCAGGGCTTGCAAATTCATAGCCCGTGGGCTCATGTTCATCAGTTCTGTGGCTTCATTCTTTTTTTTTTTTTTTTAGACAGAGGGAGAGTGAGAGACCGAGAGAAAGAGAAAATCAATTTTATTTACATTTTCATTTGTTTTTTGTTTCTCCAACCCAGAGTCGTGCATATGGTGCTGGGGTTTGAACCCAGATTCTGGCGCATGCCAGGCAAGTGCTCTACCACTGAGCCACCGCTCCAGCCTGAGATCTGGCCCCTTCTCGCAGTCAGTTTACCTGAGAGCATTGATGGACTTGTCTCTGTCTCAGCCAGTGTGTACTTCTGTCTGACCACATCCCAAGGCAGATTTACTTTCTATGCCCAATAATTCCTCCCTCTCATCAATTCCCAGAAAATGCTCATTTTTCCATCCTTGTCTTCATCTTATAACTTTTCTTAACACTCATGTCTTGGGGATGGAGATGTAGCTCCACGATATAACACATGCTTAAGTGGGCATGAGGCCCTGGATTCAATCTCCAACACCAAAATTATCAAAGCAAAAGAAACAGGTTTCTTTGAAATGTTGCTTGGACTTTATTTCCTACAATCTTTACATACAGAGAGAGAATGTTAGTGGGGAAGCTGAAGGAAGTTACCCACTAGAATGGAGCTCTACCACGGAAGGAGTACCGGTGCTTTTTGTCTCTCTATTGGTGCGCATCTCGTTCCGGTTTTGGAAGCTGGAACTGTGTGGGGCTGGATCCACTCCCATGCATGGTTCTACATGATGGCCGTGTAGAACAAATGATCAATATGAAGTACATTTTTCTACCATGATGAGAATAAATAACTATGTATAAAGATTGCATGAAAGAGTTAGAATGATCTTTCCCTTAGAGCTTACAAATTTTTGACAATCAAACCATAAAATCGGCACAGACCTTGACCCATGCTTTAAACCTTCGAATCAAAGAACTCAATGAGGACACTTGTGCAAAAGTACAGTTGTGCAGCCAAGGCAAACCCAAATATTGGCTTTGTTTTGAAATGTGAGCCCCTCCTGCATTCTGGGGCCGTGTGATGTTTCTCATTCCATTCTTCATTCTGCACACATGGGTGACTTTCCACCGGCATTCATGCAAACAGTTCTAAAAGGCCCTGAAACTGAGAAGCGGATTATGTCAAGGACTAAGATGACTTGAGAACTTTTTGATCACATAGATTTTGGAGTATGATCAATTTGACACATGTGTCCTTAATGATATGAAGATGTGTGTGTCCATATTGCTGTGATAACATGCAGGATGTGGGTGAAATGAAGTTACTCCACATGCTCTCGATCATGGCTTATTTAGCTTGGGACAGGTGTTGCAAATAGTGACTGAAATATTACTAGAATTGCTCCCTGGCACACATTCCTGGCAATCTTTTACTTGGCTTCCCAAAGCTTATTGACAGCTGATTTTGCTCCTTGAATTTCTCAGAAAATAACTTTCCATCTATATGTGAATATATTGTTCTAATTTTGCAAACATCAGACTACATGGTTCTCTGTAACAAATGGGAGTTGGGATGGAGTGTTTACTAAAATGATGGGGGTGGGGGTGCAGATGAATCTTTCCTTGAGTTTATGCCACTTCCTTGCTCAATTCCGGAATGAGTTTCAGAAAAATACTTATGAAATTCAAATGCCAAGTGATAAAGTTGGTTTCTTATGATTCAAAGTTATATTTCCCCATATTCCATTTCATTTCAAAAATAAATTAGAAAGAAAGAAAAAAAATGAAGGACTTATGTCCCAAGGACTGCTCTCTTAGAAACATCCAGACCTTTAGGTAGGCTAATGGAAAAAGCCTGGGAATACCTGAACGGCTTGATTCAGTCTTTTATGGTGGGAAAAATGTTATCCGTTATTACTATAAATAGGTTATCTGAGAACCTGCACAGAGACTGAGAAATATCTGGTCAAGTGCATTAAAGACAAAGTGGGCAAAGAGAATCCCGGCTGGACCCACCTGGTCCCCCCTCCTCTCCAACAGCTCCTCTTGGGTTTTTCAGTTACAGATGTTCCTATGGTTTGGACATGATCTGAGACAATACCCTGCGGTTTTGTGTGCTGCATCTTTTGTCCTCAGTGTGGCAATGTGGAGAGGTGGCGAGACCTCTAGGAGGTGGTGCGGAGCGCGAGTTGGCTGGGTCATTGGGTTTGCACTCCCACAGGATTAAGGCAGTTCTCATGGGACCCCAAGCTGGTTCTTTAGAGAGTGGGTTGTCATCAAAAAGCCCTTCCCCACTCTCTGTCTTTCTTGTCTCACTCTCCTGCATGTACTTCTATTGTGATGACATCTACCATGAGTTTCTCACCAGACAATCAGACCTAGGTGCCATGAACTTGCAGGACTCGAGGTTCAATAAACCTCTCTTTTTATAAAACTCCCAACCTCATTTTGTTATAGTAATGGAAAATGGACTAATACAGATCCCATAGGACACTGTTCTCCAACCCAAAATCAACTCCTCCCTGGAAGCAAAACAACAGTCACGATAGTCACAGTGTGACCTAATGAGGTGCTTCAGAAATAGGTCTTCCCCACAGAAGATAACAGGACCTGAGGGCTTTGATTTCCAGCCCATGAACAGGACTCAGAGGGCATCCAAGTCCAGGCAAAGTGCTAAAGCCACAAGCAGCCCTAAGAACCATCAAGAACTGATTTGAAGCCAATTGAAAGGGTAAACACAAGCCTATCCTTTTATGAAAGATGATTTCCTGCAATAGAGGTGGTATCGTTATCCTGACCCATCTCATCTCAGGCTCTACATTGGTGCCCCATGGTATAGTAAATTTGCATTTTGTATGCAATACAGTCCACAAGTGAAGAACAGTCTTTACATCTTTAAATGATTGGGGGAAACAAACCAATTTTATGGATAAGGATTTATGCTTTGAAAGAAACCAAAAGAAGAAGAATTTACGACATGATAAATCGCAAGGAACTCAGACTTTAGACATACTGGAACATAGGCATGCCCATTTGTGTACATGTCATCTATGTCTGTCTGGTTTATGCTGCAATGGTAGAGTGGAGGAGTGGCAACAGAGACCCACAAAGACACCAATCCTAGTATATTTATGTTCTTGCCCCTTACAGAAAGAGTTTGCCACCACTAACGCATTTGCCTGCCAGACCACTGGCGAGGACTCCAACGTGTACTAGAACGTGGATCAATGATAACTGGCTGACTCAGAACCCCCTGTAGGTGCCCAGCAACACTGGATGACCATCTTCTCAACCAGGGTCGGAAATCCATTAAGTATTGGCAAACAATTCTGCCAAGAAATTGCAATGGTTCAGGAGCTGAAATAAACACTTGTAGCATATGTAAAGTAAATGTGATGGGTTATTAAGGAAAGTTTAAACTTTGGCTATTGGTGCACTACAGAAAACTATGCAACCCCAGCCAAAAAAAAAGTTTTGAGTGTTTTGTACTATTGAGATTCAGGACAGAAACCCTTATGTGAATATAAGATGTGTTTCTTTTGAGTTTTTTGATGGGAGGCCTCTGCGTACAAGAACGGCTAAGTCCCCAATGACAAATGTAATTTGGTATTCATTCATTCATAACATCGTTCATTCATTCACTCATTCATTCATTCAACAAGTATTTATTAATCACAGGTGAAATAGTAAGCAAGCAGCTTAGTCGATGAAAGGAAACAGACACATAAAATAAAATGCAAATATTCCTAAATGGGAAAGAAAAACAGAAGTATAAAACACCAGAATCAAGTCCTGGTTTCTTTGTTTAACAATTAGTCCCTACTGCCTGCCTTCCCAGGGCCAGGAGAAACTGTCAGTCGATATCAACACAAGAAGAGTGCAACTGGGAATCCAACAGCTCTCGGCATAATTCAGGACTCACAGGAAACTTATTTTCAGAAGCAGAGAGTGGCGGAGACTGGAGGGATGTGCCCTCCCCTCCCCACCCCTCACCAAGTGCCCCTTCCACCCAGTGCAGGAAATCAACAATTTTTGCCCCTTAGCTGCCATTGGTATACAGAATACACAGTCTAAACTAGGCCTCAGGAGAAAAGTCGTGCTGAATCTTTATTCGTGGTATGTGGTTAAACATGTTTTTGTGTTGTCAAAGATTAAATAATTAGGAGAACATGGTCAAGATCAAAAGGCAGCACCATGTCACACGCAATTAAGAGGCTGCTTCAGCTGTGACAACGAGGGGTCCCCGCTGGTGAGGTACCTGCCCTAGCAAACCATGTGGGCACAATATGAAGCCTAGATGGGGTGCTTCAGAATTTCCATTTCAATCTCATTAAGAGGGTTGCAGTCCCATAAATATAAAAATAACGGTAAAATGGATGTTAAGATTGGCAGAGAATAAGGGGGAAGGGTGGAAAAGAAAGTCACAGGCTTATAAATTAGCAATCTGTCCTTGAAGAAGTCTCAGTAGAAATGCTTCACCTACCTTAAAACAGATCTCAACCTGATATATTGGTAAAATAGATTCGTTTGTGAGGTCTGTACATTCTCAGAGCATTGTGAAGTAGATATCATTTTGGTGATCCTACCTGGTGCCTAATTTTATGGATAAGGATTTATGCTTTGAAACATGAACCAGAAAAATCTCACCTAAGAGTCTCCCCTGCTTAATGTCATTATAAAAGCTAAATCTAAGCAATATGGAAACCACATGACTGAGTCTAACATCAGACTTGTAAAAATGGTCTTGATTCTCAAACCTGTGAGGGTTAACCAAGGTTTAAATATCCCAAGTGGCCTGACCTGGCCACAGAACACTTCTAATCCCTTTCTCTTTCAGGGTGATTAGGGAGCTGGTTTGGGCTCCACAGCAGGAATCCAGCAACTGCTGAGAACAGGAAGTGAATAGAATCCCTAAGAGCTCCAGGATCCAGCCAATCTGCACACCCAGGTTTGTCCTGCTCATGGCTCAGCTCTACATGTAACCAAACCCTGTGGCTATTTTCTGGTGCATTGTTTCTAACACAAAGCTTCTGTTGCTTTCGATGTCCAAATGGTCACTGGGTATAAGGCAGCACCTAGAATTCCCAGCCTATTGTCCATGGCTCTCACTAAGGTTACATCTACAGATTCCGTAGCTCTCGTTTGCCCTTGGCAGGTCCTTGTCTTTCCACATTACTTTCCTCTTCCTTCCACCAGCTCTCTGGACTGGAAACCACAGGTGCCTCTTAACCACTTCAAAGTCGGTGCAGCCTACTGCCTGTGCCTCCAGGATGGCTCTACTCCTGGCACTGTCTGCAGCTCCTTCTGGACCATCATTCAGACGACAAACAGGGATACAATAAAGAGTGGCCTCTGCCCAAGCTATGTGCCCTGTGGCTTTGGACTAGACCACCGACACTCCTAACCACCAGATGTGCCACCCGGCCGGATGCCTCTTAGAAACACCATGAGAGGTATCTTTCAGTCCTCGCCATAAGCCCAAGCAGCTGCCCTGTCTAGGTGCAGTGCTCTGGAACATTCACTGTGCCCCTCTAGACACAATGCCCATGGCTGCCCTATGTCCACCTCTGTCCTCTCCTCCTCTTTACTTTAAGCCCAACAAACCACAACCTTGGCCTCCCTTGCTGGCCTTCCAGTCAGGTGTGTGGTGTTCCCCTCGTTGCCTTCTCTTGGCAGAGATAAGGGAAGTCCTATAGGTGGACCTCTTTTTCCTTCCCCAAAGTGTGTACCTATCCCAGGGGCACTGGACCTGAAAGGGATCTCCTCTCAGATACTGTGATGGACCTCACATCCCTCAGTTGTACTATTGGGGGTCTCCTTCCTACTGCACACTCTTCCAGGGCCCAGCACCCTCCATGGTGGCTGTCCCAATTTTGCCTGACCCCCTGGCAACCCTCACCTCAGAAAACACATGCCCAAAGTCTGGCTCTGTCCCCTCAGCTCTGACTCCCTCACTCAGTGAGTTTTAGGTATTCAAGCACGGGTTTGAGATGAAGACACACTTTGTATGCATTATCTGTGTGATGTAACCACTAGAAATGCTGGTGCTCCCTTGAGCTGCAAACCCTTATATAGCAGTACCTAGATGGGAAGAAGGAGCAGGTCTGCCATGCAATGCACAGTCCACACCACTGAAGGACACCTCTGGGGTCCAGGAAATCCATTCCATGGGAGTGTGACTACTACCTATGAGGTCACTCAAAAGGTACAAAGCTAAAAGCAATCATATCTAATGAAGAAGTCAAGGAACTAAGGATGTATAGAACACTAAAGCAAAGAGGAAATGTGACTTGGCTTTGTAGAGGAAATGGATGGCATCCAGGCAAAGAAGTGTTCGTCCAGTCTGTGCCACATGGATGGGAACCCAGGCCAAGCGCCCAGACATCCCCAGAATGTCAAATGCAGCTGATCATCCATGTGGAATACCTCTCCCTCCACCCTTCTCACCCTTCCCATTTCTCTTTCATATTCTTTCTCTTTTTTTTTTCTAACTATAGAGATGCCATAAAAGGGACTCTGGCCTGGAAAGGCCCGAGCTCTCTTCAACTGGGAGTGTTCACACAGAGTGGGAGCAAGGTTCTGCCACGGTGCACGGGAAACACAGCTCGCCTCAGTGGGTGCGTGAACCGGAAGCTTCACTCCTTCTTCAAAAGCCCACATCCTATGACCAGGGGCATCTTAAGCAGAATGGACACCCTAAGCCATCATGGGTGAACAGAATTTAATAGGTTTGCTTTCCAAATGGTATGAATATAACTTTCTCATAGAAAAACTAAAGACAAAAAAAAACCCAAACTACTAACAATTTGGAATAAACACTATTGGTGACATATGTATATATACACACATTATATATGTAATGTATTTGCTGTGTATATGTATTTATAATAATATAATGTATATCTATTACACATATTCATGCATATATGTATATGTGTGTATTATAGATGTGTGCATGTATGTTATAGTAATACAGTAATATATACTGTGCATGGTAATGATATACATGCACATATACATGGTAATAATACATATTTATATATATACATATACATAGTAAGGTTTATATTTCCAATAATGTTACTATTTCCCCAGTTTTCCTTTAATGGCAAATATTACTAATGGTGTTTTCTATCACCCCTGGCCCAGAAGTTTTCTGCTTAACTTGTATGTATTAAACATTTATTGTGCTGAGTGCTTTCTTCCAATACTGCAGGTATTTCTTGGAGATCTCACAGCTTAAATGGGGATACTCCACTGGCAAAAAGGCAGCTGAGGAATTTCCAAATGAAATGAGGTCAAGAGGCCATGGGATTCTGCAATTCAAGTGTGAAAAGGAGCCACAGACCCTGGCAGTCTGGTTCCACCCTCCACCTGAAGTTCTGGACACCCCTTTAGTAGGGATGTTAACTGAACACAATTGCTGTTTCTGCATAGATCCCGTATCTGAAACTCCAGTTAACGCACGTTAGAGGTAGAGGGTTACAGGGGCAGGAGGGAAAGAAGGAAATTGAGCATGAGGGGCCAGCTTGCTGGGCAGGCTAAGCAGTTGGCATGTCAGGAAAGACTCTTCAATGCCTCTAACAGGAAGGAGGGCTTTGCTTACAGCTCAGTGTGTCTCTCCTCCTACCTTCCTACACTGGGGCAGAGGACTTTTCTGGGGAAAGAGTTAAACAAACCCCATACAGAGAACAGCTTCCTCTCAGCCATCCCTGTACCCTGTCCCTTGTACCCTAGGCTTTTCTTTTTACTGACAGAAAGTCAGCACCCCAAGGCCATATGAAGGTGTCAGGAACCTCTTCAGTCTCTAGAAACTCCCTGAGAGCTGGCTGTGATGGTTCACGCTTGTAATCCCAGCAGCTCCAGAGGCTGAGGCAGGAGCCTCCCAAATTCAAAGCCAGTCTCAGCAACTTAGTGAGGCTGAGGCAGAAGGCTCCCAAGTTCAAAGCCAGCCTCAGCAACTTAGTGAGGCCTTAACCAACACAGCAAGACCCTTTCTCAAAATAAGAAATGGGGCTGGGAATGTGGCTCAGTGGTTGAGCACCCCTGGGTTCAAGCTCTGGCACACACACCAAAAAAAAAAAAAAAAAAAAAAAAAAAAAGAAAGAAATAAAGAAAGAAACTCCCTAAGAAGAAAATGTGTTGGAAAACTCATTCTGAGGTCTTCACTAAATTCTTAAACTGAAACTTCTCGCGCGCGCACACACACACACACACACACACACACGCTAAATGAGAGTCAAGAGTTCAGTGGGAGAATCAGAGAAGTCCTGGCTCCCTCGAGGGTTATCTTGCTCAGGTGGTAGCCAGGCCCTTGAGTAGGCCGGTCCAGCCCCTGTGGAATTTTCTAGGGGCTCGCTGGGGCTCCAGCTTTCAACTCTGCTTCCGAAGTTAGTCTGAACAATGGAAACAATTCCTTTCCATGATTAAAATCTTCCACCCTCTAAAATTAGTCCCAGGAAATTAGAACACCCGTAATTGTAGGAGGCTACACAATCCCCGCAATTTAAAGTGGAGTCATTTACGGGAAACACTAAAGCAAAGTCCTCAGAAGATATTTCCTCAGTAGTTTTTGTCCCTATAACTCGAGGCCACGAAGGGGTCATCAAATCTCAATGGCTTTCAGTCTTCCCAGTTATTAAGTCCATTCCAGTGAAGAGATAACACTGAGTTGTTAGCCAAGGGGCGTTGGGACATGCTGGCCTTTCTTGGTACAAAGAGAGGTGGGTTGAGGAGCGCTCCGTGTGTAATCAGAGATCCAAGACTTCAAGACTCTGACCTTTCGGTTTGCTTTGTTATTATTTTCTCAAATCACAAGTAGAAAAATCAGAATCACTGAGCACATTAAAAACCTAATAATGCAGGAGCTTTCTAGAGCAGGACACAGGCACATGATCAAATAGACTATCACAAGTCAGCTTCACCAATGAGCCAGTGGAAAACGACCCTGCATTTTGCTTGTCTTTTTCTAGAACGTGCCACATTTTTCTTGTGTGCATCTTTTCTGGCTATCGATAAGAGGTGGGGGCACTAGGGAGAAATTTCAATGAGCTGAAAAGGTACAGATGACTGAACCCTGAAATAGGGGATCCCATTAGGAAGCCCAAGGGAGCTTCTGCAGTTTTTTTTTTTGTTTGTTTGTTTGTTTTGTTACTTGGATTTTTTTTTTTCTGGTTTAGTCACAGCAGTGGAATTGAAGCTGGAAAAGAGGAGTAAGGGGTCCAATCTCAACTTCCTTCCATGGGGGTCAGAGCTGTCATATCACGCTCCAGGACACCCTGCCATACTTCCAGGGCTCTCCCACCTCATTGCTTCATTTTATCTCACCGATTGTTTTATTTTCTGTCTCTAAGGTGGTTGTTTCCACAGCAGTGGCTGCAGGATTGAATTTCTGAGCAGAATTACCCCACTCAGCCCAGGCTACCTTCCCAGGGCATAACCTAGCATGTCCCAAAGTGTACCATAGACATCAGCCATTCCAGAACAATCTCTGTGCCCTGAACTCATGCACGGAACTATGAAATCAATGTTTATTGAACCTTGGTTGAAGGAAGCATGTCAGTAACAACGGAGATACAATACTAAACTAAGCCAGACATCACCTTTGCCCTCCCACAAAAAGTCACACACGTCCATCAAATTGCACAAGCAAGTGTACAATGACGAATTGTTCTTGATGTTAAAAGATGAGTTATAAAAGTACTATGAAACTGCGCATAATTGAGTACTTTTACCTAGGTTGTGTGGCCAGAAGAATTTCCCGGGAACATGAGAAGAAATTAAAGTGTCAAAGATGTGTGGACAATGGGCTGGAGCGGTGGCGTGGCAGTTACAACGCTTAACTGGCATGCACGGGTACACGGGTTCAAACCCCAGCACCCATTTACACAGCTAAGTGTCAGAGCAATGAAAGCCATGTGAAAAACTCAATACAAATTGATTTTCTCTCTCTCTCTCTCACACTGTCCTTCTCTTAAAAAAAAAAAGATGTGTGGACAACTAGGACAGGGTGGGTGGGACAACAGCATCTCAAGCAGAGAGGACAGCTCTGGATCCTACTGGAATGTCGTTCCCACTCATCTGCACCTGTTGAATCTGCTTCTCCTTTATGCTGGGTTCAAATGACACCCTGGAGGCATCCTTCCTGGATTCTCCCAAATTGAACTAATCACCACCTCTCTCCCGCTTCTTTCTGCCATCAGTCACTGAGCAAGATAATATTAAGCAGCTCCCCTTACCTCTTGCACTTTGAGGACACTGGGGGATGATAGAGAATGAAGTAAAGTCCTTACCTGTTTTAAAAAGGAGAGTGCAAAGAAGATGAGGGTGAGAGTCCTGGAATGCCCACCTTGCTTGTGCAGGTGAACGCAACGTTGATTCCTTACTGCTCTAGACGTTTGCTTGTCTGGAAGGACCAGTATCTCCAGGGCCCAAAGGGCCCACATGTCAAAGCATCAGAGTCAAAAGACAGGCTTAATGCGCCCCCTCAAGGGCTAACTGCTGGCTGGGGAGATGGACAGAAACAGAGGATGCTACATGGGTGCATTCAGTTAGGGCACCCAGCCAGGCTACAGAAGTTCACAGCTTCTCAGAGGAAGAAAGGCCTGGAGTGGGCTCTGAGGGATGGCTAGGAGTCTGCCAGGAAATCAGGGACATCTAGACTGAGAGAGGGAGGGGATCGAATTGCTGGAAATCCAAGCACAGGAGAAGAGGTGCCAGAAGGAGAGAAGGCTCAAAGTTGGAGAATTCAGGCTGAGAAAGGTGGGGTTCAATAGCTAAGGCAAGAGGAGCAAAGGAAGAGCTGCAAGGCAAGAAGCCCAGGTGCCTGGATTTGCATTTTAAGAGACTGTGAGTCTAATGGGCTGGAGCAGTGGCTCAGCGGTTTCAGCGCTTGCCTGGCAAGCACGAGGACCCAGGTTCAAACCCCAGCACCACGTACACAACTGAGTGCAACGAAGGCCATGTGAAAAACTCAATAAAGTTGTTTCTCTCTTTCTCTGTCTCTCTCACTGTCCCTCTCTCTTTAAAACAAAAAGAGACTGAGAGTCTGAGAAGAACAAGAAAACAAGAAAATTAACCATTGGAGGGTAAGAGGGTGGTAGGAAGAGTCAGAGAGGAGGGGATAAACAGATTCAGGACTATTAGCAGAAGAAAATACTGTGATTGCAAAGCATGGAGGGGGAGGAGGAGGCAAAGGGAAGGATCAAAGTTGACCCCATGTCCCTGCGGGAGCAGCCAGGAAGGATGCTAAATGATC
>PVKS010050459.1:0-11543 GCA_004027875.1 Aplodontia rufa
AGTTGAATGCATCCCCTCAGCTGTTGTATTCCTGAGCTAAGGCACAAAGATCAGTAGAACCCAGTCCCTGCCCTCAAGGAGCTACCAAGTCATTGGGTGATAGATGGGTAAAGAGAACACTGTGCAAAGGGTGATGAGAACCATCCTTTTCCTCGCTTGATAGTGAGGACAAACAGAAAGGGCAGAAAGAAAAGCTGCTGAAGCCACCCTGTGTTCCTTTTCCTCAACCTGACAGTGCTGTTTCCCCCACCTGCCTGCAGGCTTCTCTGGCCCCCAAGGTGCTCCTGGACAAACGCCCATTGCAGAAGCTGTCCAGGTTCCTCCTGGACCCTTGGGTCTACCAGGCATTGATGGCATCCCTGGCATCACAGGAGACCCTGGTGTCCAAGGTCCTGTTGGTCTGCAAGGTAAAGATGGCACCAGAGAAAGGGGACTTCTTAAGAAGCTGAAATGGCCTTGGCTGAGAGGCTGAAGCAAATGGCTTGTAACCCCAGTTCCAAGGGAGTGCCTTCAGCAAGCATTGCCTCTACTCCTTTACAAGGCTCCCATGCTTCTTGCCAAGGAGGGGAAGGCCAGCAGGGTCAACAGGATAGTGGTTGTACTTGGCTTTGGAGAATTTGTGAGCAGAGCATGGCCACTCTTCCAGACAGCTTGTCTCTCTCTAAAATGCTGCTGAGAGGGATGGAGCAGTGGCTCAGCGGTTCAGAGCACTTGCCTGGAATGCACAAAGATGCGAGTTCAAACCCCAGCACGGCATGGACAACTGTCAGAGGAAAAAAAAAGCCAGATGAAAAAATAAATAAAATTGATTCTCTCTCTCTCTCTCTCTTTCTCTAAAAAAATAAAGTGCTGCTGAGAGATAGAGGGACTCTCAAGTGGACAAAGGGCAGCACAAGGCAATGGAGAAAGTTCAGGGCTGGGGGACAGGAAACCTGGCTTCTTAATCCTAGCTTTGCCCCAACTAGAATAAGCTAGCAGTCTTTCTGAAACTCAATTCCTTCATTTTTGATATAGGATGCTGGCAGTTGCCCTGCATACTTTGCATTTCTGGGATGCTGAGAGAAAGGGAGGAAGAAGGGTGTGTGTAAAGGGACTCAGAAGGGCAGAGCCCCTTGAACTAAGAAGTGGCCCAAGCAGGTTTCCAAGCCAGTGCTCAGCAGGCACATCAAGTTGTCAGTGCGCCCTCTCCTGGTGAATTCTGGGCATGACACAATTCCCCTTTCCCCTGGGAGGGCTCCTATGGATGCTCTACGTCGCGTACCACCTCTGTCCCGTGGGCTTTCTCTCCTACAGGCTCCAAAGGTTTACCTGGCATCCCTGGCAAAGATGGCCCCAGTGGGCTTCCAGGCCCACCTGGGGCCCTTGGCGATCCTGGTCTTCCTGGACTACAAGGCCCTCCAGGATTCGAAGGTCTGGTGATGTCACACTAGGGGGCAGAGGGTTTCTCTGAGGGTTTGAGGCTTGGGGATGAGCCAGAGACTGAAATCTGAGACTTGGCGGTAGAGCTTGACTCTACTAGGAGGCTCAAAACTGGGCTATTATTCCATTCACCCCACTGTCACTCTGTGAAGGGAAGCCCTACATTCCAGAAGTAAGGGTTCTCTTCCAGATCTTCAGCCATAGGACTCTACACCACAACATGGTCACCTGCCTCTGCAACTCTCCTTTTCTACCCAAGGATTCTGACATGAATGGGAGGGTTGGTTCAAGGGACAACATTTAAGATGAGGTATTATCTATCCATACCTCTGCTACTTCTATTTTATATCAAGGATTGCAAATCAGTTGTCTGGAGGAGAGAACACTCCTGAGGCTGAGTGAGAAAGTTGTTGCAATCCATCAGTCAAATCCACCATGGGAAAGAGAGGAGGGCAAGGTTTATGCCCTGATAATCTTCACTCTGCTTTTCATGGCCCTGATTCATGAGCTACTTAGTTATCTTTTATGAAGGTCTTCAAGGATGGGACCAAGAAAGGTCCCACACCACCCCCTCATCCTCATTCATAGGGAGCCTAAGGATAGGTAGCTGGGAGAGGTACTTTTAAAAATGGGAACTCTGCCTGGTGTGGTGGCCCATGCCTGTAATCCCAGTGGCTCAGGAGGCTGAGGCAGGAGGACTGCAAAAGCAAAGCCAGCCTCAGCAACTTAGTAAGGCTCTAAGCAACTTTTAGCAGGACCCTGTCTCAAAATAAAAAATAAAAAGGGCTGGGGATGTGGCTCAGTGGTTAGGTACAACTGATCAGAGTTCTCACTCCACCACTTAGTAGCTGTGGAAGTTCTAAACCTCAATCTCCTCATCTACAAATTGGAATGATAATAGTACTATCTCCCAGGGTGGTTGTGAGGATCAAGAGACAACCCACATATATAATGTACCTTACACAATGTGTGGCACCAACCACACTTCCCTTTTATGCTTTCTCCCTCTCAGGAGCTCCAGGGCAGCAAGGCCCCTTTGGGAGGCCCGGAATGCCTGGACACAATGTGAGAGTGGGCTACACATTGGTGAAGCACAGCCAGTCGGAACAGGTGCCCCTGTGCCCCATTGGGATGAGCCAGCTGTGGGTGGGTTACAGCCTGCTGTTTGTGGAGGGACAGGAGAAAGCCCACAATCAGGATTTGGGTGAGTACTGCCTCTGACAGCCCTCCCTGGCCACCTGTCACCATGATGACCAACAACTAACCTCTCTTCTCTCAGCCCTTTGGGGCCATTGTTGTATAGCAGGTTACAAGCACCAGCTCTGGAGTCAAGCAAATTTGGGTTCAAATGCTGGCTCCACCACTTACTAGCCATGTACTGTGGATGAGTTAGTCAACCTCTCTAAGCTCCCACTTCCTCCTCAATGGAACAAAGCTAACTCTGGTACCTAGCACGTGGGTGGTGTACGGAGTATATGACTCACCCATGTAAAATGCTTAGAACAATGTTTGGCATTTAAGCCTGCATTAAGTATCAGTGATTAGTAGTAACAATAATAACAGGGCCTACAGGGTAATGATGATTACCCAAGCATTAATTGCATGATCTATAGGTGTGCTAACTCTTAAATGTGGAGTCAGTCTATTAAATGCTGGTTTTTACAAAGCAGATTAATTAGGGAGCAGTTGTTCAGTTTATAAAAAGATTCTCATGAAAGTTCCCTGGTGCAACAACATATAGACAATGTCACAGGGTCTGGCAGGTGAAAGCTCCTCTGGTCTGGTAAAGCATTTGGATGTAAACTCAAACCATCAGCTAGTCCAGTCCTGGTGGTGTTGCCCCTTAGCCAGACCTTACCTGTCCTTGCCCATCTCCTCCCAGGTTTTGCTGGCTCCTGCCTGCCCCGCTTCAGCACCATGCCCTTCATCTACTGCAATATCAACGAAGTGTGTCACTATGCTAGGCGCAATGATAAATCCTACTGGCTCTCCACTACTGCCCCCATTCCCATGATGCCTGTCGGCCAGACCCAGATTCCCAAGTACATCAGCCGCTGCTCTGTGTGTGAGGCTCCCTCACAAGCCATTGCCGTGCACAGCCAGGACATCACCATCCCACAGTGCCCTCTGGGCTGGCGTAGCCTCTGGATAGGATACTCCTTTCTCATGGTAAGGCCTTGCACTGCCCCTTCCACTGCCCCTTCCACCGCCCCTTCCACCAGTGGAGAAGCAGAGGTACCTGGTACAGCCCCTCAAGATTGGTTCCCAGGCTCAAGGGACAGAAAGCAGAATTTGAAACAGAAGGGAAATGTTGGGCCCATGCTTGGCTAAAGGGCAAGATCTGTTTTGTGTATGGTTCTGGATGTGGAGGAAGATGTCAGTCTGCACCCAGTGTTTCAGGCTGAGAATATGTATGAATTCCAGGCCAAGATCCCATCTCTGTGCCTGCTTCACTTATGTCACCAGCAAGGAAAGGATAAAGCATGCTCTAATCTGAAGGGACGTGAGGGAAAGGCTGGCCCTGCTCAGGGTCAAAACATATTCTCCCCGATCTGGATGAGCATAGCATGCCCTACTCTTCTCCCACCCTCCAAGAGTCCCCTGGCCACTGCTGTCTCTTCCTGAAAGGCTCAGATGCAGGGCATGCTGTGTTGATATGTCCTCACTGGCATTTTCACTGCCTCTGCATCTTGGTGGGAAGGCCAGCCATGCTATGTGTCTTGGTAAGAAACAGAACATCTGTAAGCCCAAGGAGGCATCACATCATTCACCCATGAATGAACACATGAGGAAGTTTCATCCCATGAAAAGTCAGGTTTAGGGCCAGGAAAACCCCAGGGAAACCAGTGTGGCACCCGCTGAAGTACCCTGTCTCGCCAGGGCTTCTTTGAATTGCCAGGGCTGACATGCTGAGAGAGCATCTTTGAAGAATTTCTAAATCACAGGCTCCCTCACACCAGTGCACCTACTTGGGGTGTGGTGCTTCTTTTTATGTCCTGGGCTTCAACACTGGGAAGTTTATTACAATACAACACAAACTCCCCTCACCTGCCATTCTGCCCTGTTTGCCATGCAGACTAGGAAATGAGAAAAGGACCCTAGACTTCAACAAGAGACCATACCAATACTGTGTACTCAATCACGTGTGCTTTGCTCATGGGACAGCTCTGAGCCCTTCTTCAGAATCTCTTTAGTACACTTTTATATCATTCTAACCTACTAGGATGTTTGTCCTAGTAAGGGTGAGAGTATGGACAGTAGCATGGGATCTATTTTTTAAAGAGAGAGGGACAGGGGCTGGAGTGGTGGTTCAGTGGTCATGGCGCTAGCTTGGCATGCATGAGGCGCAAGTTGGAACCCCAGCACAATGAAGTGTTGGAGCAACAAAAGCCACATGAAAAACTAAATAAAATTGTTTCTTTCACTTTCTCTCTCACTGTCCCTCTCTCTAAAGAGAGAGGTGTAAGCAGTGCTGGTGCTCGCATATTCGCACACGCCAGGCAAGCACCACGACCACTCAGCCACCGCACCAGCCCCCTAGTAAGGCATCTTGAAGCAGTGAGAAAAAAAAGAGAAAAGAGATGGAAAATAACTCAAGTAATAATTCAAAATTATTATTTTAACTATTAATTCAAAGGTGACCCAAGAATTCTATAAGCTGCATCTCTTGGCCTGGGGCCCTTTGCATAATTACCCCCTGTAAAAAGTGACATTTGCCATAAGAAGCCTGTGTCATCTAGTTCAAAGTGCACAGTTGCCATCTATTTGTAAAGGAAGAAGATGTGCCCTGTGTTTTAGAAAGTTTTCTATTCTGAGAGTCAAAATGAGGAAAACTTTGCTGCTTCACTTATCAGGAATGGTCACTTGAAAGGTCACATGGAGACTTTCACTCGAAGTTCTGCAAAGTAAGGGGTCCAACTTGGGCATATGTTTTATTGGCCATTTGCTGACACGGGTGTCTTCTGAGCCTCTTCCCCACCTTCTGTGGGTCAGATGACAGCCCAGCTGAGGTGAAGGGAGAGAGGTGGGATGTGGAGAGATGTGGGCTGCTGCCTGTGGGAACAGTGACTGGACACCATCAGCTCATGAATGGCCCTGAAATCAAATACCGAGGAAGACCTCTGAAGCGAGGCCAAATAAAACAAGGCCTTCTTTTACTTGGCAGCTAACAAACACTATATGTCACCCTAGAGGGAACTTCAGGGTATGAGCTATTGATGGCTGTGCTGCTAACAGAGGGGCCATGGTTGGGCCAGTCTGTGGAATGTTGCACTCTCTTTTCCTTCTTAGAGTACAAGTCACAGTAGATAAAGGGCTTAGAGTAGGGGACTTACCTTAACCCAGCCTTTCCCAGATCCATTAGTTCATGAGAATTGTGGGGGCCATCTCTCATGTCTCCAAATTCAGTGGGATAGTAGAATTTGGGAAACACTAGTTGAGATATAGTTATTGGTCATGCATAATGGGTTAGCAGGGCACCAAAAAGCCCCTTCCATGAAGGCTGCTATGAGGGAGGATGGACAGCCTCTGCCCTAAATCAGTTTTTGGCATGTTGGCTAGAAGCTAGGATAGAGGCAAGGGACAAGTGCTGATGAGTGGAGGACACATGCCCCCCATGACACCTCCTCATGCCAGGCCCTGGCAGGTGCAGCTCACCCAACAACCTCCTGTCTGTTTCAGCATACTGCTGCCGGGGCCGAGGGTGGGGGCCAGTCCCTGGTCTCCCCTGGCTCCTGCCTCGAGGACTTTCGGGCCACTCCTTTCATCGAGTGCAGTGGTGCCCGAGGCACCTGCCACTACTTTGCCAACAAGTACAGTTTCTGGTTGACGACGGTGGAAGAGAGGCAGCAGTTTAGGGAGGAGCCTGTGTCTGAGACGCTGAAAGCCGGGCAGCTCCACACCCGGGTCAGCCGCTGCCAGGTGTGTATGAAAAGCCTGTAGAGTGTCACCTGCCACTCTCCCCATGCCCTCTCCACCCCCTCACAATGGCCACCTCACAAGCCTGGACAGTCTGAAGAAGGAAGGCCTGAGTCCTTTGCCTGTATCTCATGTTGTACATTGGAGTCTCATTTGGGCTGGACTGCTAGACACTGGTCACTCACCTCTCAGTCCCAGTAGATGAGCCCATCCTGCTAGATCTGCTGTCCCATTTCCGTCAACCTGGTGCTATCATTCAGTTTGGATGTTTGCGTGACTATTCACGGCTACCTCAGAAAGCTTTGCTAGTCCACCACTTTCTCAGACTGCTAGCTTTCCTCAATGTCTTCGTCAGATGCCATAATATCTAAGAAGTCATTGCTTTATGACCAAAGGTCACCACACATTTGGCTTTAACCAAAGCCCAGTGTTTCCACATTAAATTAGTTTTTCTGGCTGAACATTCATGGATGGTTCAAGTCTGCACAAGTCCTCGCTATTCAAGGCAGCTGCCTGTATCTAGGCAGGCAAAGGAACTGGAATGAAGTGGCAGTCTATAGCCTGGGGTGACTTTGACTCTTTCCAGAGTGAGCAAGAATGGGCCCCCATATTGCTTGAGGTGGCTTGAAGGCCAGCAGCTGAGAGGGCACCAACAGCTCCATATGGTCCCAGACAAATCACTTCCTCCTTGCCAGCCCTCCCCCACCCAGAGACAAAAGAACTTGGACTGGTCCAAAGTAGAGCAGAGGATGTAACAAATATGGCCAAGCTCATAAAAGGAAATGACCACCACAGCCCTTTTTCCTAGGCCAGGAGTAGAGATGTGGATGGGTAAGGAGGTGTGAATTTTGCTTTTGACTCCAGGAACAAAAGGGTAAATCCCATATCCCAATTTCTCATAAGTCCCTTTTTATTCCAAATGCCATCCAGATGTGTGCAATGTGGCAAATTGAAGCTGCAATGTGTTGGTTCCTTTACATTCTGAGGCTATTAGAGACTTCCCATTAAATTGGTCATCTGACTGCTCTTTTAAAGGTAGCCCTTTAAACTATTTTAATATGTTTTTAAGACCTCATAAAAATCCAGCACACTCCTCTCATTAGCATTGAGCAGACTAAACAAGCTGAGTTGACTATAAAGTATATTGTATACTGTTTGTGGGATTTGTTTTAGCCATCTTTATCAGTTTCCCAAAACATTCTTAGCTATGTTGACATGAGGCAATTCCTTCCAGGTGATTCTTTTTCCTTAAGCATTATATAAACCGTGCCAACACAAAGCAAAATCAGTATAATCTGAAATATTGTCATATTCACCTTCTGAGTAATGAGCATAGTATCAAGTTTGTACATTGCAAATAAAATGAATGAAATTTGAACATTTGACTCTTGACATTCTTTGATGAGAACTTTTCTAACACCCATTCTTTATAAACTCTGTAACAAAATATTGAAGCAATAAAAAGTTAGAAAATTGATACAAGTCAGGGTTGAAGGAGTTCTATGCTAGACAACAAACCCACAACATACTTCAAGATAATGCTATAACTGCTTTCATGCCCATTAGATGCTAGAGTTCAAGAAAGGAGTTTCCATACCTCTGTGCCCTCAGGATGATTTACAGATAAAGTAGAGAAATATTAAAGTCATTTAAATCAGCCACAACAATGTTTATAGCAGCACCATTCACAATAACTAAATTATGGAATCAACCCAGATGCCCATTATTAGATGAGTGGAGTAAGAAATTCACACACACACATACACACACACACACACACACACACACACAATGGAGTTCTACTCAGCTACTAAAAAGAATGAAACTATGAACTATGTCAGGCATGGTAATGCATGCCTATAATGCCAGCAGCTCGGGAGGCTGAGGCAGGAGGATTGCAAGTTTAAAGCCAACCTCAGCAACTTAGTAAGGCCCTATGCAATTCAGCGAGACCTTGCTTCAAAAATTTAAAAAAAGATTATTTCTAGGGCTGGGGATGCAGCTCAGTGGTTAAGCACTGCTGGGTTCAATCCCTGGTACCAAAAAACAAACTAACAAAAAAGAATGCAATTATGGCATTTGCCAGTAAATGGATGGAAATGGAGAATATAATGCTAAGTGAAAGTAGCCAAACTCAGAAACTCAAAGGTTGAATGTTTTCTCTCATATGTGGAAACCAGAGTAAAATAAAGGAAAGAGGGAGGGAAGGATAAGATTACATAAAAACCATTCAAACACAAAGTATTAGAGGAGCTAAAGGAAGTCTAGCCAAGGATAAGAAAGAGGAGGGGAGAGGGGAGGAAGGATGAGAGGAGAAAAGAATGATTAAAAAAGTATATTTTGCACCTCTAAGATATTAAATAGTTCCCACATAATCAATAAAAACTGGCTAAGTTAAAAATATAATCAAAATATCAGTAGAAGAAAAGGACTAAGGGGTGGAAGAAAGTGAGGGAGGGGGTAACTACTGGGGAGGGATACTGGCCAAATTATATTGTTATACTGTGTGCAAGCAGTAATCTGTAACAACAAATTCCATCATTATGTACAACTATAATGCACCAGTAAAAGTATGGAATAAATCAACCCCAAAAGCTAAAAAAAGAGTGTGGAAAAAAGAATCAAATGTAAGCTATATGTGTGCATACATGCATATATTTCATATATGTTCATATACTTAAATATGCACATATATTTATATATGCATGAAATTCATCTTCTGGAAGGATAAACAAGAAATTAATAACTTTGGGAGCTTTAAAGGAAAGGAACTGACCTGTGGGAGGGAAACACATTTCACTGAATACCATTTTGCATCTTTTGAATTTTGAACTTCTGGAATACGTTACCTACTAGAAAGAAGAAAAGCATGGAACCTAGGGAAACAAGTGAATTTGTTGGTGGTAGTTTCCAAATCCCAGATGCTGGTCTCCTGTGTGACTCTGTTAAGGGTGGGGATAAAATGCAGAGCCCTGTGAAATACAGAAAGTTAAAAAGGCAAGGAAATTAAAATGGGAAGATGTTGCTAAGACTTGAGTATATTCACAGGAGAGTGGTTAGCAAAGGTAATTTCATGAATATGTGCTTCAAAATTTAGTAAGTTACCAGTCCTAAAATGGTTTAGAAATGTATTTAATGCACAGATTAAATGTCACCACATGAATCATTCTTTCTAAATATGGCTGTCCACCAAAATAGTATAATTCAAGCACAGCTTATTTTTAAACCCTCAAACAAAATCCAACAGTTTAAGTTCATGGCAAGCTATGGCCTGCAGGCCAAGTCCATCCCTTCACTTGGTTTTGTGAAGTTGTATTGGCTTACAGCCATGTTTGGTTACATGCATATTATCTATGACTTCTTTTGTGTCATTGAGTAGTTGTGACAAAAGCCACATGGCCTGCAAAGACTAAAATACTTACAATCTGGTTCTTTACAGAAAATCTTTCTGACCCCTGATTTAAGTGATCATGACATGATTTAAGGACATGTTGACATTAGACAAAAGTATCAGTAAGGATGGAGACTGACATATCAAATAGAAAGGGTCCTCCAAATAGAAAGACAATCAAGAAGTATACATTTGCCATTCTTTCCTTGACAGGTGTTGACATATATTAGTTATTTAAAATACATATTCAAATAATTTGACAAGAACTTTTCTCCCTGATTCAGCTGCTTTATTATTTGAGCAAGAGAACAAATTGCTTCTTAGTATTAAGCTCCACGGAGGTCACACCTGAAAGAGTGAAGAACAGTGTAACCATCTCTCATCTGCTGGTGCTTGAAGCAAGATGGGAGTTTCTGTCTTCCAAATGTCCTCATTTCAGCTGCTGAAGGCTTGCTGTAGCCATGTAAGACAAGCTGGGAAGCAATGAACTTCTCCTAATCTTTCTAGACTCCATGACTGTTCTATTTCTTCCTGGGGAAGGGTTGTTTTCATTTGTTGTTGTTGTTTTCTGAGAAATGGTAATTGGCTCAGTCACGACTGCTATCGAGTTTGTATGCTGCTGGCATACCAGGCACTTGCTGACTACAAAAGTTTTATATAACAAGTTCATGTTCTTGTGGTGCCAGATAGAAGACAGACCTCCAAGTTGAGTTCCTATTATTCTACACACTCAGAATCTCAAAATCTTCCTCCAGGTCAAAGTCCTCCAGTTGTTCAGTAGAGTCAATGAATTCTATCAGAATACAGAAATGAGAAAGAAGGAAAGCTTGGCGCTTTGGTTGATATGGTCAATCAGTACGTTACTCATTATGACGGTGGGTTTTTAAATCACTGCTAAAGGAAGGCTTGTCTGGAGGAGACTTACAATTAGCACTACTGCCAAGTATGAGACATACTCTATAAAGACTTAAAATACCCAGACTTGTTACTCATTTCACAGGCCTCATCACAGTGATCTGGCCAAGGCTCTGTAAGCCCTTCAAGGTACCTTCTGAATCACCCATGTTTTCTGATTTGCTGTTTCTGAACTAGAGCATGAAAAAGCAATTCTGGTCATCTTGATTTTGCATAGCACTTTTCACACTGAACTCATATTCTTGTCATTCTTTGAAATTGGCAAGTATCAGCTCATCAGAAAATTAAAATAATCAGAAACATCATTCCTTGATCAGCCTGGCTGAGCAGAAATTTGACTTTCCACAGAAAGCCAGAACCACAGTTGCTTCTGTCTCATAAAACAACTGTTATGTGTGGGTCTGCTGACCTAGAGCCCCTAGCGAAAGCTTACCTGCCCCAGTGGTTGTCACTTCTGGTTTGGCTGGCGGTACAAAGGGAGGCCAGTGTGATGGATGCTTCTGAACTAATTCAAACATCCTTAAATTTTCCTTTAGAATTTCCTGGGGACACAAACAGTTGTAAATACTTCTGAGTCACTATATTTCTTTCTGACTGAGTGGCCTGGTATTGACAGGTGGAGAAATGGCCTAGCAAATATACTTATCCTCTCTTTGAACCATCTGAAGACCTGAGCCATCTTTAATTCTAGATACTGTTGGCCTGGCAGGAAGGACACTAGAAGGACCAGCTGATGGAGCCCTATACTCTATCCCAAGGCCAGTTGTATGGGACCATACTGTTCCTGAAGTATTGGCCCCAAGGAAATTTAATCAAATTAAATATGCCCCAAGAGAATATTGGTATATAGTGGCATGGTTTCAGTTGTATTCCAACATTTAAAGTATATGTTCTAATTTTA
>PVKS010050460.1:0-11544 GCA_004027875.1 Aplodontia rufa
GAAGTTTCTATCAGAGTTGATTCACCCATATTCCCTCCCTCCAGTCTCCTTGATCTCCTTCCTATTCCCTCCCTCCTCTCTGCCTCCCTCCCTACATCTCCAGGTATCCTAGACAAGGTTCCCCTGTTTGTGTAAAAATTGATACATGTTGAGGTTATTATTAGCTTAGCCATCTATCATAATGTTTCCAGTTGTATTCTAGCTTCCACAAATGAGAGAAAACCTGTGGCCTTCGAGTCTCTGAGATTGGGAGATTTCACTTAGCATAATTTTTTCCATTTCTGTCCATTTGGCTGCAAAAGCTATAATATAATTTTCTCTAATAGCTGAGTAGTTTTCCATTGTATATATGTGCCAAAGTTTTTGAATTGAGTGAGGGGGTAGCTGGGTTGGTTCCATAGTCTAGTTATAGTAAATGGAGATGCTATAAACATTGATAAAACTGTATCTCTATAATATACTGATTCTAACTTTTTTGGGAAATTAGCCAAGAGTTGGATACCTGGTCTGGATGTGTTTTTGAGTGTGGCTTACTATATCTTTATTAAGGATTTTTGCATGGCTGTTCTTCAGGGGTATGATCTATAGTTTTATTTTTTATGTGACTTTGTTGAGTTTCATTATCAGAGTTATGGTTGCATCATAAAAAGTATTTGGAAGAGTTTTTTCCTTTTCAATTTATTGCAGTAGCTGAATAAGGAAAAGTGTTATCTTCACCTCATAGAAGTGGTAAAACTTAGTGGGAAATCTATCAGGACTTGGGCTTTTCTTCTTTGGAAGGCTTTTAATTGCTCTATGGATTTTGGTGCCTGTTATTGGGCTGTTTATGTTTCCAAAATCTTCCTGCATCAATTTGGGGATGTTTCATGTGTCTAGAAATTTAGAGATTCTCTAATATGGAGGCGTATAGTATTTCAACTTGTGTTCTGATAATCCGTTAGATTTCCAAAGGGTCAGTGAAGATCACTCCCTTTTTGTTGGTGATTTGGTTGAATTGCTTCAATTCTTTCCTTCTTTTAGTGAGATTTGCTAGGGGTCTTTCAATTTTATTTAGTTTTACACAGAAACAACTACCTATCTCATTGATTCTTTTATAATGTTTTCGTTCTTGATTTTGTTGATTTCAGCTCTGATTCTGAGTATTTCCTGCCTTCTGCTAGGTATGGCATTAGTTCATTCTTTCTTTTGTAGGTATTTGAGGTGGAGCATAAATTTATCTATTCATGGTGTCTTGATATTGTATTTATTTAAGAGAGAGGGATAGTGAGAGAGAGAGAGAAAGAGAGAGAGAGAAAGACAGAATCAACTCTGTTTAATTTTTCATGTGGCTTTCATTGTTCAGACACTGAATTGTGTTCGTGGTGCTAGGGTTTGAACCCAGGTCCTTGCACATGCCAAGCATGTGCTGTACCAGCTAAGCCACCACTCCAGCACCCCCTGATTTTTCATATAAGCACTCAGTGGCATGGTGGGGTCTAGGTGCATGGTCCTCTGGGTCTCCTATGAGCCTGCTGGTGTCAAGGCCAGAGTCCTGGGCACATGAAACTATGGGACAGGATTTGGTGCAGGGTCCTCAGGGTGTTCATTTGCCTGTTGTGGCTGGGGTGTGATCCTGGACTAGATCAGTGGCTGGCCAAGGTTTTGGGAACAGAGTCCTCAGGGATCTCACATCTGCCAGTTTTGGTGGAGTCCTAGGCATGCTTAGTGGCAGGGCAGGGTCCATGCATGTGGTTTTCAGAGGTGTCCCCCATGCCTGGGGCTGGAGTCTTGGACATACTCATTGGTGGGGTGGGGTCTGGGTGTGCAATCCTTGCAGTTGCCTTGTTTTCTTTTCCTTTATTGTGTAACCACTAAAATTTCATATTTACATGTGTGTTATGTTTAATTTTCAAGGACAATGCTACTGTAGGATATCTCCCCTGGCAGAAATCAGGTTTAATTTCTTAATATCTTGGTATAGCTTTCATCTAAATAGACCATGTATTGGAATATTGGGATTATCTTCCCCCAACTCTAGTTTCAGTTCCTTGTGGATACATTATTAATCAGCCATTTAGGTTCTAGTATTGAAGGGAAAGGCAAAGATGATTTTTGTTAATTGTGTCCTTGGTGTTGTGAAACTGTTCAGAAAAACTGGAAAGATTGTCCCAGTGAATTTCCACAGATATTTTCAAGGCAAAACTCACTTCAAGCAGATTTGAAGACCCAATATAGTTCCTTATGGTGGAGAAGACTATCCAGTCCCTAAATGAGCATAACATTTGAGAAAAAATTTACCATTTGGTTAGATGACCTGACATGGCTCATAAGTCAAAATTTTGTTCCACTCAGCAGTGCCCATGATTTGGTCATTTTAGAAAAAAAATAACATGCATTCACTAATTTCATTCTGTTTGTCATACACTATGTATTTTATCAAGAGTATTTCAGAGATATAAAAATATTTTCTAACATGGAAGATATAGGTTACTTTCCATAAAAAAACTTGTAAACTAAGGCTACAATTTTTTTGGTATTGATATTTAATTTTCAGGCATATATATGAATTTCTGCACAACAGGACAACTCCAGATATTAGAATAACAGTTTCCCCAAAAACGGTTGGTATTCTATTAGACTATGCAAATTCAAAGGTCTCATTTTTTTCATTTTTTTAATTCATTCAACATAGTCTTACATATAGGAGGGAATCATTGCTACACATTCATGAATACATGCATAATTTCAGAGCAAGCCAAGACTGATGCCAGTTCATGATCTTTGGGTCCTCCCTGATCCCATGTTTCCCCTACTTTACCCCCATGTTAGTTGGGTTTCTCATGGGAGTTGAAGGTTTCCCACTGGGTTGATAACCCCCCTACTCCCTCCCTCCAGTTGTCTTGATATTCCTCCTATTCCCACTCTCCTCCCACCCCCATCCCTTCAGGAGCCTATAAAATGATATTGGTGAAGGCAGTTCTCTCTGAGGAGTTTCCTCTGCTAGTGTCACGTTCTGCTCTTATGAAGCATTGGAAGTATCTTCTACAGTGAAAGAAGCTACAGCATGTTGAAAACTGGGGATACAAAGGTAAATGTGTTTCCAATGTTGATGGAATGGGAAATTTGATGACTTTTCTGAAGGAGTAATTCTTTGTGCTATGGGGCCATTTCTAGCCCGTAAAGTGTATTGAAATCAGATTTGTGTAATCAGTAACTTTATTTTAAAGATGCATTTAAATATGGGGAAATCAAGGAACTCAAAGATTTCATAGAGGACTTTTTTGCTGTCCTTGTCCCCTATGCTGATCCAATAATGAGGACAAGGTTTTGATTTTTAAAAAGTTGTTTGCTTTGCTGATGAAGGAGAAATACAGGGGATTCCTGTCCCAGAGACTGTGTTTGTAACAGTCCTGGGGGCCAATTGGCCTTTAATAAAGTGATCATAAGATTATGCTTTATGTCCTATCAGCAGTTGTAATTTACTTGTCTTCTTGAGGGACAGCTATTTCTTAGATCATCTGGTGCCAGCCCTGAAGTCTTTTCATTTCTTCATTCATGTGGTGCATGAGCTGAAGGAGAGATAATTAGCCATAGAGAGGAATTAGGATATTCTTATTTCTCCCATGGTTAGAAAGGAGGAGAGGGAGAAAAGAAAGGAAATTAGGGAAAACAAAAGTCAGTTTTAAAATAAATCACAGTGCCAGCACATCAAGTGTTATATGCGTATCATGAAGTTGACCCTGTTACATTTCCACCCCTGTCACTTCTTATGAAACAATTGGTGTCTCTACATCTAAGCTGCTTTCTGCTGAAACTGGGTGATAAAGGGTTTCCTGCAATGGTAGGAGTTTACCTGTTGTATTTTTTTGGGGGGGAATTTGTATAAGAAGGGGTGGAGAGGCTTGGTAGCAACCTGGAAGAAGCAGACTCTTGTGTAGTAGTCAATATTTGATTGATTGTTGTACATACTGTTTGAACCTCTGTGGGGATATTTACCTTTTTTCTGTTTTGCTATTGCCATACACTCCACTTTCCTACCATATTATTAGGGTGTTTCATATCCTATCAATTTGTGGGCTGAATTTAATACTGGATCTATAGATACCCTGGAGAGGAGAGCAATTGGCAAACATCTTATGTTTAGTTACCATTTTTAAGGATTGACATATTTTATGCTTTCCATGTAGACTGGGGTCTCCAGGATGCATATAACTTCTACTGGATATGCAATTCTTTGCTCACTTGTTGGATCACTTCTGCAATAAGTGATAGTCCATTTTCACTTTGCATTGAGGGCAGGAGTTTGTATCTTAGAATTTGCGCCTTTAAGAGAACTCCAGTTATTTTTGAAGCATTTTCTATCCTGGTAGCATAAGCCTGACCCATTCAGATAAGGTATTTACCAGTAAATATTTTCAGGTAACCATGACAGCACATTTGAGTAAACTCTATTAATCATTGATAACTAGAGTTTTACATTTTGAGCCTTTGTGATAGACTGCCCTTTATTCTTGTGATGGCTTTGAATGCAAAGACACAGTTCTGATTCACTTTCTGGATCATCCATTGGGGGCAGAGCACTTTGAATTGTGTCTTGACAATATTTACCAAGACACTCTTCCCATAGTGAGCACTCTCATGTTCTATCAAAAGCTGGTGCATGCATCAAACAGAAGGATGAGTCCATGGGAATTCTATTTCCTCTTGGCAGTGTTATTCTAAAAGTCAAACTCCATTCTCTGCCCCTCTTTTTTCCTCCTCAGTATAAAATTGGTTTGTGTTGCTCTGATTCAAAAATGAGGTTTTAAGGCCATTATAAAGAGGTGTTCTTTCTGGATTTTTGGTTGCCTTATCAATAATTGACTTTTATTGGCCACCTAAGTATCAATCATCTTGTGACTGGGCAGTGCATAAATCCTACCTATTTTGCTATGTGTGCATAGCCTATATCAATGTGAATATTTTCAAGTGAAAGCTTAATGTCCTTGTCCATAACTGCAAAGAGTCCTCTTCTCTCTTGGTTGTTCTATGTGCATGCTGTATCTTTAAAGGGTATCTTGAGTCTGTGTTAATGCTTACATATTCTCTTTGGTCAGTTAGAGTTGTCATCAGAAAAATTACCTTGGCTTTCTGTGTTGGTGTTGCAAGTGACCAAGTCTTTGGTTTTCATGGTTGTTGTTCCATAACTGTAGAGTAAATGAAACTTGGTAAAAAGTCTCCAGGCTCTTTGAGCCATCATATCATACTTTGAGTCCATCACCATGAGCTGGCAATAGTGTTGCTTGATTTAAGGTGGACTCGGTTTCTCTTAAGGTTGACATTTGAATTGTCTAAGAGGATGGCTTGGAGACTACCTTTCTTCACCATAGTCATTTGATATTCTTCCTTCAGTTTGAGCAGAACAGGACTTGATGAGGATCAAATCAGTAATGGGTTGTCCTTGAGTGGGTTTCTCAAACTCTTATTATAAATCACAGGTGACAGTCACACTACAAAAGCAGAAATATTCTTTTTTCTCTGTGTTTCAAGCTGTTCTGACACAGACTCCTGGTTACAATATGTCTCTAGCGTATGTAAATTAATTTCAAGGACTGTACCTTGGTTCATTTCTGTGTATAGTTTTAACACATTTTATGAGTCAGGCAGGCCTAGAGCAGTGGCTGTCATGATGCTTTGGATTAATTTCTCAAAGAAAACTTGGTGTTCTTTTGCTAAAACAAATGTTAGAGTTTACCTATTAGTCCAAAATTAGTGGTTCAAATATGACAGGATGCTGACTGGCTTAGTCAGATTTTTATTGCTAGTTCCAAAATTTTGGTGGGAGGGCTTGTGGATTCAGAGGTCTCAGTCCACAGATGGCTGATTTCATTCATCAGGGCCTAGAATGAAACAGAGCATAATAGCAGAAGAGTGTGATGGAGGAAAGTAGCTGGGAACATGGCACCAAGAAGCAGAGAAAAAGATTCGCTGAACAGGGACAAAATATCAACCCCAAATCAATACCCCCAGGGACCCACCTTCAGCCACACCCTAATTTATTATAGTTCTTATCCAGTTATTCCCTATCATAGAATCAACACACTGATTAAGTTAAAACTCATGATCCAATCATTCAATGTCTAAACTTTCTTGCTTTTTCTCACAGATGAACCTTAGGAGGACATGTTACTACCTAAATCATTACATTGACATTTCCAGATATACACATAACTGTCCAGATCCTGGCTTCTTTAAGGATCATGATAGCCTGCTTTTGTTCTGATATCAAAATTAAGCTTCATTATATAATCTGGAATCTCACATAGGTGATTTCTTTGCAAATAAAATAATTTTACTGGATATACCTCATATTCACATGAGGTGAGGTAGTTTATAGCAACAATATTATTTGAAAAACAGAGTTCATAGATGGGGTTGGCTATAAGTATATCATCCTCAAACAACAAAATGATTTCTTTATCCAGCTTTATCACTCACAACTTACACTTTTGATGACTTTCATTTGAAAGAACAGAAAGGATTTTAAATTCTTTAGGTAAAAGTCCAGCAATACTGGATTGTAACTTTTGTATTGAAGTCCTGTCACTCAAAGGCAAAGAATTAAAAATTCCTTTTCAGAAGTGTATGAAAGAATTTATCTTTAAATCTAGCACATTAAATCTGCCTTACATAGTATTTCAATTATTAGGTATATGGATAAGGTACTGTGGGCTGAATATCTAAAATGATGTTATTATAGCTTTTAGGTCTTATCCAAATTATTAATCGTCCATCTTTGTTTATTTGCATTTAACCTACAGAATTAGACTTTTGCAGGTTATTTGAAAAGTCAACTCAATACATGATTTAAGAATTTGTCTACGAGAGGCTGAATTCCTATCAATAGATATCTCATAAGGGGTCAATATTTCTTATAGAGGTAGATTACCTCCTTATTAAATTAAACCTTGTTTCAGATAACATTGATCATTTTTCTCTGGATCCCTTTGATCATACAATCACCACCTTCCTCCTTCTCCTCCTCTTTCTTCTCCTTTCTTCTATTTTCTCTCTTTCTTGTTCTTTTCACCACCAGGTATTGAACATTTAACCCCTTAGCCACATCAGCAGTCCTTTCTATTTTTATTTTGAAACTGGGTCAAAAAGCTGATTCCTGTTTACATGGGAACTCCAGGAGGCCATTATGCATGATCACTTCTATTTCAAAGTCAGGGCTCCACCCAGAAGTGAAGTTTTTGTAGGTGGGGCCTGGGTGTAATTAATCCTCAGATTCTTGCTTTGCTCTGTTCTGTCAGAGTAGGTCAACACACTGCAAGGGCCTGGCTGTTGATGATCTTTCATTGAAAATTGGATCTCAGGAGTCTCCCCAGGATTCCACTCATGGAGTGGGACAGCCAATCCTTCACTTGCTCTGTTGTCCATGAACACAGTCTTTCTAGACCACCCAGTCTTAGTCCCTGAGTGTACATATATCACTTGTTCAAATTCCCTTCCATTTCAACTGGTCACATGAGCTACAGACTCAAAGGGAAAGCCCGTTGGGCTCCACTTCACTTTTTTGATTGGAATCCCCTGATTAAAATATTCTATGCTTGTTTCATATTGTTGTGCTAGGTACACATTAAGTCACATTGCAGGTGCTTGCCAGGACCATGTCTTCTCTCATGTTGGAGCACCTGCAATATAACAGCCTCAAGATGGCTGTCATCTCAGTTCTTGATGGTTAGCTGGGAAATTTGGAATACTATCAAGGCACCAAATAGCCTCTGCATTAGCTAACAGCACCATGCTTTTCCAATCTTGGGCTTTTCCATGTTAAATCTATCCTTTGTGTTTCTATGCACTGTTCCTTCCACTAAGCCAAGCTAGCAGTGCTGCCATGACTTGTATGACTCCAGTGTAGTCTGTCTTCTTGGTTAGTGTACCCAAACTTCTAAGGCTCTAAAATACCCTGACTGTCCAATAGAGTTTTAGTGAAATTCATCTTTCACCCACCAGCAGAGAACCAGTACTCTTGCTGCTTGAATCCCAAGTAGGGATGCATTCTTTCTCTACACCATGATCTTCAATGTTTTTGTGAATGTTTACCTTAAAAACAGAAAAAAATTATCTGTTTATTAGTAATATGAATTCAAGCAACACTTCAATGCCTTTTCTCATATAGCATATAGAGTTTTTAAAAAAATTTATTGGTTCCTTTTAGAAATACATGGCAATAGAATGTACAATGACATAATTATAAAAGCAAACAGTATAACTTTTTCTACTTCAATCTCCAATGTTATTCCTTCCTCTTTCATTCTTCCACCTCTGTTCTGTTCCCTCTTCTCTACTAATCTTTGTTATTTATTAATTGCTTTTTATGCCAAGCATGACACAGCCACCTGCACATTATGTTTCTCCTCTGTGAACTATTAGTGTCCTTACATAATTTACTAATTGGAATGTTCATCTTGAGAAGTGATTTGAAAATATCTACAAAAGCTTTGTAAATTTTCTCACCATAGAATATTATACTAGTAAGAGCTCTTTAGAAAAACAGAGTAAAGAAGATGTGGATACATTGAGGACTTGGTTCACATGACTGTGAATGGTGGCAAGTCCAAAATCTGCAGTGTGCTCTCAGTCTAGCACTAGTAGTTCCAATACAAACAAGGAATATCTGCTGCAGAATCCCCTTGTTTAATTTCTTAATGCTTTCTCCTGATTGGATGAAGTTTTCCCCTGGCAATGAGTTTCCTGCATTCTCTGTCCTCTGCTGAACCAGCACCTCCAATGTTGCTTTCATAACTGTCTTGGTTCCGAAGCAGTCTTTCTTCTTTTGTTAACATCCTGAAATTTCTAAGTCTCTAAGTAACTTTACTGTCCCATATTTAGTTTTAGTGAACTCCCCTTTCATACACTCCCACCCCTTAGAGGATCAGCACTCTACTGCTTGACTCACGTGTCATAGAGTAAATAGGAATGCATCCTTTCTCCATCAAATCATCATTAATTTCTTCTTTTGTCTTTCTTTAATTTTCTCTTTATTTTTTTAATGGTAGCTCTCACTCTTGTTCACCAGACACACTGGCTATTTTTCTGCTGGTCCTGAAGCACACCACAATTCTGTAGGCTTTCATTATGTTCTACTCCAATTCACACATGTATAACTCACAATCTCCTTGCACTTCAGTAAAAGAAATAAAAACATATCTAAGTATCTAAGAATTACAAAATATCATTCAAAACAGATCAAGAATAGGGAAAATTTGAAGAGTGTCCAAGATTCATAAACGGCAGTGCCTTTATTATTATGTGTCTTTAAATGTGTGTATGTCAACAGTATTGTTTAAAAACAATCTATGCCAAATTGATTTATAATTTATAAGTTTTTAAAACAATGTATTTTTTAGTTTCATTTACAGGAAATTTTTTTATTTTAATGTATAAAATGTTGACATTTTAATGAATGTATAAAATATAGATATCATTTGATCAATTTCATTTAGTCTTAACATGTTTTCATTACTCTTCTGATTTATAATACTTCCTTGATCTGAAAATCTATTTAACATTCACACTTTTTTTTACCTCAATGCTCCTTTTTTTGAATTCCAGATCAAATAAACTTTTCTAAATGTCAAGGTCTCCCTTTTACTGGATGTTTAATAAGGTGTCATAAAAGATGGATACTCTTACTGTTATCATCTCACTTTGGGTTTTATGAAGAAAGATGTAAAACTCTTAGAGATATATGTGTACATTTAAATGATCAGAAAGGATTGTTGTTGATATGTGCTACTTTAATAACATACATAAATCCTGAAAATATTTGAACTCAAATTTATGAATGAGTTTCCTTTAGTGATATATCTCATTGCAATTCTAATGTTTCTCCTGTACTACTGCTAATTGGAATCAGTAAGGAACTTGTTACAGACAAAAAAAAAAAATTCCAGGCACTAAATCAGCACTACTGAATAAGCCTCCATTTTAGTAAATCTCTGATTCATGTTTGGGCAATTTAAATTAAAAATTACTCTTCCTAATCAATCACTGTAATTTTTTTCTGAGAAATACAAGCAATTTATCCTATAAAATATAAAGTTGCAATCAAAACTTTTATTTTTTTGAAATTGTATTTACTTTTATTATTTTAACATAGTCTTACATGTTGGAGGGAATTGTTACATATTCATGTATACATGGATATTTCTCAGTCTGTCTGTGTATAGCTAGGCTTCTAATGGGAATTGAATATTCCCGCTTCTTAAATGACCCCCCTTGTCCCTCCCTCCCTATCCCCACATCCCTCCCTTTTCCCACAACCTTCATAGGTATGGTTCCCCCACTTAAGAGAAATTTTACCTATGTTGAGATTATTATTTAAGCTTAACTAACTTTCATCATGTCTTAGATTTTACTCTAGTTAGCACACATGAGAGAAAACATTTGGCCCTTATGTCTCTGAGTTTGGGATATTTCATTCACTCAACATAATTTTTCCATCTCCATCTATTTGGCTATAAATGTCATAATATCATTCATTCTACTAGCATAGTAGAAATTCATTATATATATATATGCAAATATTTTTAATCCATTCATCCAGTGAGAGGCATCTGGGTTGGTTCCATAGTTTGGCTGTAGTAAATTGAGCTGCTGTAAACATTGATGTAGCTGTGTCTCTGTGGTATGCCAATTCTAGCTCTTTTAGGAAAATACCCAGGAGTGGGATAGCAGGATCATAATGTAGTTCTAACCCTAGTTTTTTGAAGAGTCTCCATACTGTTTTCCTGAGGGGCCATACAAGTTTGCAGTCCCTCCAACAATGTGATAATATTCCTTTCCTCACCCAACCCCTCCAAAATCTGTTATTCTTCATTTTTTGCCCCTCTGACTGGAGTGAGGTGAAATCTCAGTGAAGTTTTGACTTGCATTTCTCTTATTGCTAGTGATATAGAACATTTTCTCACATTTTTGTTGGCTTTTTGCACTTTCTCCTTTGAGAAATTTCTGTTTAGTGCCCTAGCCCTTTTACTGATTGGATTATTTGTGGGTTTGCTGTTCAGTTCTTTAAGTTCTTTGCATATTCCAGATATCAGTCCCCTGTTGGAGGCATAGCAGACATAGATATTCTCCCATTCTTTTAGTTCTCTCTAGGCTATTTCTTTGGTTGTACAGAAGCTTTTCAATTTAATGGCATTCTACGGATTGATTCTTGGCTTTAATTTTTGTTCTATGGGAGTCTTGTTAAGGAAGGTGGTGCATGCATTAATGTCATACATTGTAGATCTTATTTTTTCTTCTAGCATCACTAGAGTTGCTGTTTAATTTCTAATTTTTTTAATCCATGTCAATTTGGTTTTTATACAGGGTAAGATCTAAAAGTCTAGTTCCTGTTGTCTGTATATGGCTGTCAAATTTGTTCAGTACCGTTTGTTGAACAGGCTGTCTTTCCTCTATGTTTTATTTTTGCTCCCTTTGTCAAATATCAGATGGTTGAAGACATGGGGGTTCATCTCAGTATCTTCTATGTTGTCTCATTGGTTTTCATGTCTGTATTAATAACAATAAAATGTT
>PVKS010050461.1:0-11542 GCA_004027875.1 Aplodontia rufa
TGATATTGCAGCCTTTGAAGGTAAATGGATGGCTATGGAAGAAATTATGCTGAGTGAAATCAGCATAACCCAGAGTACCAAGGGTCTAATATCTTCACTCATCTGTGGAGGCTGGAACTAGACCCTGGCCATTGAGAAATGAGGTCTATTATCATGTTTTAAATCTGGATAAGGTGTAATGTTATACAACCTAATACATTTTTAGAGATGTTTTGGGAAGGGGAGGGGAGGGATAAGGGTGGGTAATTGGGAGGGAAATTCTTGGGGGTAAATCTAGTTTTCAGAATCTATATATACACATTATATTATTTTGTTAGAAGCTTGTGTGATTGTTCAACAAATAAATTTCTGAATAAAGAAAGAAATCAATAACAGAAGGACAACATGAAAATTTTCAGACACTTTAATTCTAAAAACACACTTCTGAATAATCCTTGTGTAAAGAAGGAAGTTTCAGAAGAAATAGATAATTACATTGAAATGAATGACAATGAAAAGAAAAACATATCAGAATTCATTGATGCAACTAAAACATTGCTCAGTGGGAAGTTGATAGGATTGAATGCTTACATTAGAAGAGAGGGAAAGTTTGAAGTCAATTTACAACTCTATTTCAAGAGCTTAGAAAAAGAGAGCAAAGTAAATCCAAAGCAAACAGAAATAAGGAATAAATAAACAAATAATACAGTTATAGATTCCTTTAACTATTGAATCCCAATATATATGTTTATAATGTACTAATTAAAATAACAATAGCAACTATATTAACAGAATGAAGATCAGTAGAACAGAGCAAACTGATTAGGGGTAGGGAGGAGGAAAAGGAAATGAAAGGTACTGGAAATGAGATTATTGTGTGCATGTATGAAATCAAAATAATGCATCCCACTGTTATGTATAATTGTAATGCTCCAGTAAAATAATAATAAAAAAGAAATTCCTGAAATCAAAACCAGAAGAACAATAGAGAAAAAAATCAATCAAAGAGTTGATTCCAAAGAAGCACTATTGAAAGATCAATAAAATAGATAAAACTTCTAGCAATATTGACAAAAAGCCAGGCACAGTGGCCACACTTGGGATTACCTGGCAACTTGGAAGTTTGAGACAGGATGATTTGAAATCCAAGGCCCGTCTCAGCAAGTTACTGAGACCCAGTCCCTAAATAAAAAGGAGTGTTAATAAAAACTTAAAGCATTGATGAAGAAAAACAGGTTATATATTATCACTTGAAGGGAAATTTAGCAGTCGATACCATTTTAACCATGTGGGTGTTGATGGGATAACAAGGTAATAATGTGAAAAACTATGAAATAAATTTGACAGATAAAGTGGGCCATTTTTAAAAAAAAATACGTTACCAAAAACATATCCAATGTAAAATAAATCATTTTAATAGTCCTATAACTATTAAGACTAATTGATAATTAAATAGCATTAAAAAAGAAATCTTCAGGCCTCAACAGTTTTACTGGAGAATCTTATCAAATGTTTAATGAAAAATTAATGCCAATTCTACCTAGTCTCTCCCAGAAAATGGAATAAGAGAAAACACTTCCTGACTTATATTATGAGAGCATCATTTCTCTGATGCCAAAATCCAGAAGAAGACAGTACAGGAAAAATAAAACTATTGATTATTATCCTTCATACACATAGATGCAAAATTCCTTACAAAATATTAGCAGATAGAATTCAGCAATATTATACATGTATAATGAACAAGTAGGCATTATTGCAAGAGCACAAGATTGGTTCAATATTTTTAGATCAGTCATTGTCCTCTACCATAGTAGGACTGAAGAACTAAAATCACATGATAGTATCAATTAAGAAACAAAAAGCATTTCAAAAAATCAATATCCAAACTAGGAATGGGAGAATAAATGGTAAAGAAAATCAGCAAAAATCCTATGGCTAACATTTTTAATGGTGAAATACTTTCTCCTCGTGGTTAAGAACAAGACAAGATGTTCACTCTCACCACTGCTATTTAGTATAGTAATGGAATTTCTACCCAGGGCAACTGTGCAAGAAAAGGAAATAAAACATGTCATTTAAGGCAATTTTCCATCACTATAACAAAATGCCTAGGGCTGGATAATGTATATAAAAAGGAGGTTTATTTAGTTCACAGTTTTGGAGGCTTAAGAGAATGATGCTGATCTGTTCAGCCATGGTAAGGACCCCCTTGACTGCTTCACATGGTAAACGGTATGGTGGGAGCACATTTGAGAGGGAGAAATGATATGGTAAGACAGCAAGCCAGGGGTGATAGTGAATCTGAATCCTTTATCACAACTCTTTCACAAGAACTAACCAGGACCCATGAGAACTACATTTATTCTGAGGGTAGTGCCCCCAGCAAATTGACTACCTTCCATTGGACTCTACTTCTTAAAGGTTTTAACACCTTCTGACATTGCCACACTGGGGACCAGGCTTTCTTTCTTTCTTTCTTTTTTTGAAGGGGGTATGAATCAATTTTATTTATTTATTTTACATCTGTTTTTTGTTTTTCTGACACTTAGTTGTGTATGTGGTGTTGGGGTTCAAACCTGGGTCCTCATGCAGGCCAGCCAGATGCTGTACTGGTAAGGCATCTCTCCAGTCCAGGACCAGACTTTTAATGTGTGAACTCGTGGGGGGATGCACTCAAACCATATCCAAACCATAGCATATATACAGATTAAAAAGGAAGAAATTTGCTGGGCACAGTGACACATGCCTATAATCCTAGTGATTGGAGAGGCTGAGGCAGGAGGATTGCAAATTCAAAGCCACCCTCAGCAACTTAGTGAGGCTCTGAGTAAGTTAGTAAGATCCTGCCTCAAAATAGAAAGGAAAAAGAGCTGTGGATGTAACTTAGTGTTCAAGGCAAGCATTCCTGGACTCAATCTCCAGCACCAAAAACTAAACAAAAAAACCAAACAAATAAATAAATAAAACAAAAGGAAGAAATACAATTTTCTCTATTTGAAGATAACACATTTGTTTGCATGGAAAAGTCCATGGAATCTATTTAAAAACCCTACAAAAGTTGAAGAACTAATAATAATAAGTAAGATTGTTAAGGTTATATAACAATATTCAAAAATAAATTGTATTTCTATGTAGTTGCAGTGAGTGTATGGAAACTGAAACTAAAAATGCAATGCTATTTACAGTCACTGAGAACAAATGAAATACTTAAATATAAGCCTAACAAAACGTTTGTAGCATTTATATGCTAAAAGTACTGAATGCTGATAGGAGAAATCAAAGAAAATCTAGGAAAATTGAAAGACATACTGTGGTTATTGGGTAGAACACTCAACATAGTAAAAGATGTCAGTTGTTTCCAAACTGATCTATAAGTTTAATGCAATCAATACGAAAAATACAGCCAAAGGTGTTTTTTTTTGTAGATAAAGACAAGATTACACTAATTATGTTTGGAAATACAAAGGAACTATAAAAGCTAACACAATTTTGAAAGAGAACAAACTGCTATATTATTTCAATAATGAAGACAGTGTGCAATTTGCAGAGGGATAAACACGTAGTCCAGTGGAACAGAATTGAGAATGTACAAATAGCCCCACAAAGTATGGCCAAATTATTTTCTGTAGAAGTACAAAAGCATCTAAAGGGAAGCAGATAATATTTTCAGCAAATGGTGTTGGAGTGATTGTATTATGTATAGGTAATGAAAGTGAACCTCAATGGAAACTTCTCATCTTATACAAAAATTAACTCAAAATAGATTATACATTTGCATGAAAATGTAAAGCTTTGAAGTTTTAGAAGCTAACAAAGAGCTAGGACTTAGTGAAGGATTCTTACATAAGATATGAGGCACAATTCACTAAGGAAAAATAAAAAAATGTACTTCATCAAAATTAAAGATGTTTTCTATTAACAAGATGAAAAAAACTTCTAACTTGAAAACCATGTATCTTGCAGAAGATTCGTATTTAGAATATGTAAAGAACTTTCAAAATCTGCAGTAAAAAAATCAACAATCTATTTAGAAAGTAAGAAGAAGACATGAACAGAATGTATAGATGGCAGATACATACATGATAGATATTCATGATCATAACCCCTTAGGGAAATATAGATTTAGAACAAAATGATGTATCACCACATACTTTTGGAACAGCTAAGAAAAATATCGACAATACCAAATGCTGTCAAGAGTGCATAGAAACTGATTCTCTCATGTACTTCAAATAAGAATATAAAATAGCATAGCCTCTAGAAAACAGTTTCTGCAGATTATTTAAAAACTGAACATAACCCTTCTGCTGGGCACAGTGGTATGTACACAGGTAATTCTAGTGACTTGGCAGGTGGAGGCAGGAGAATCACAAGTTCAAAGCTAACCTTGGCACTTTAAAGACACCTTGTCTCAAAATAAAAAATAAAAAAGGAATGGAGATCTAGCACAGTGGTAGAGCACCCCTGAGTTCAAACCTACTACTGCCAAGAAACTCTAGTACCAGAAAACATACAAACAAATAAACAAACACATATGTATATTTCCTATAGGACCCATCATTTTTTCTCCTGGACCTTTGTCCCAGAGAAATAAAACTTCTCTCCGCCCAAAATATCCTTTAAGGGTGTTAACTTATTAATAAAGCCATCAGTATGTATTAAACACTGTTTAAAGCATTTTACACATATTAGCACATTTACACCTAATGTCACATAAAATGAAATGAAGGCACAGAGGAGTTAAGTAATTTGTCCAGGGTCACAGAGTGAGTAAAGTGTTGGAGCTTAGATTTGAAATCAGGCCGTTCACATCTACACTAAACTACCTCAGTGTCTTTTCTGTGTTCTTGAAATATGTATCTGAAGTAAGCAGAGGTGAAACTCAGCAGAAATACAAAGGCCAAAGAATGTTGAGGCAAGAGTTTCTCAAGGGTCATCACATAGTAAAGAGTAAGAAGTTATCTATTAGAAGATGATAGATTGATTGATAGATGATAGAGAAGTAGATTGATAGATATTAGAAGACAGTCTTCTAATCCTAACATTTGGTGATCAGATCGTGGGCCTTTTGTGCTTGTTTAAAGTGTGTGGTCCTTATCCTAATAACAGTAGGGAGCCATGGAAGCATTTCAGTGTATCATGATTCATTGTGTTTTCAATATTCTTATTCATTTATGCATGGATAAATGAGTAACACTCAAATGTTTAGACTGTTGTCATTTGTCTAACAAAATTGAGTTTTTGTTCTTATTCTATAAAATTTTAAGAGAAAATGCCAACTTCAGTTTCACCAAATAGCTGTTTTTCAGGGAAGGATCTCAATCCCAGCCTGGTATGGAAAAGTGATTTTTGCTGTGCTTTTGGTCAGAGTCCAAAAGCATATTCTGGGTCATTATTTGAAGAAAAATTCAAATGCTGGATAAATATTACCCCCAGGGTTCAATAGGAGGTCATCTCTATGAACCTGTGGTCAACAATGGAGTGAAGATGTCATGCTCTTGCAACGTGTAAATATGTGTTAAGTGATTGAATTTGTGACCTTCATGAGATACCAGAGATGTATTCTGGGCATGTTTTCCAAACAACAACATAGTAACCAAGGTTCTTTTGGGACTTATGAATTTATTTCATGTGAAACATCTTATATGGAGTTATGAAATGAAACCCCAGTTTATTATACATTTATCAAATTGCCTTTTTTGAAAAACAGCAAACTGATGTGTGGGTGAGATTGTTCCAGAAATTCTGGACCTTGTGTAGGTGTAACCTCATAGAATGGTTGTGGGGATTAAAAGAGATAATATATGTGAGAGCTGAGGCTGCTCTACAAGTATCAGGGATTATATGTTCCTGCCGAGTTGTTCAGTTAATGGGATATGATTTTTCAGTTGACATATATTATAATTTCAGTAATGTGTTTTTCTTCCATTTACACTTGCTCTTTAATAGAAAAGGGCTTAACCACACTGGTTTTAAGTTTCTCTGTATTCTCTTGCTTCAGCCTCTCTTTTAAGAGTACCCAGAGTCTGTAAATTAAATTTAAATGCATCAGGACAATTGGTAGTGAAAGGAATTGATTCCTTAGTCAGCCTTAAAGACTTTTTTTTTTTAGCAATTTGAATCATCTTCCCTAAATTACTTTTCTTAGGTGAAGAGGAGGTAAGTGATGAGGGATGATCTGCCTCCACTTTAGAACAACATTGTCAATTATTCTGAAGTTCTCTTCCCAGCTCACTGAGAAGTATATATCAGGGTGCCCGAACGCAATGCTACTAGGTTGAGACGGAGATAATTCAGACTGATAGAGGAAGGTTGATTTGTGTTTTCTGAACATTTTGTTTTGGGGCAGCTGCTGAGAATTACAGGGGAAGAGAGAGGTCAGCTGTGAAGGGAGTTCTTAGTGATTTAGAGGACAGAGTGTTATTTCACTTAAGAGGACAAAATATGTGATAGATCCATTCAAATATCACAACTGGAAAGGGGCCTCAAAGACATTCTGGTTCAGGCTCTTCATTTTACATAAAACCTCTTTTATTCATGCTGCAGTAGCAGGAACAAATTTGTATTTCAGTAACTCCATTCCCACTCCTCTTTTCTTTGGACCATCAGTCCACCCCTACATTCCTTCTCAGCTAGTTTGTCAAAGCTCGCCTACCAGCCACAAACTCTTACTAGTTGTGTCACTTGTGCTTTGTAAACTTGTCTTGTCAGCTATATAACCTGACATTGTCTACTTTCCTCCTTTATTATTCCAAGTAGAGCTAAAACCAGTCAGTCTGCTTCTTAGACTTGTGTCTGAGATTTGTGGTCCTCGATGGAATCAGGCTATGTGCCCAGTGTGGGATAATATACTCTTAGCTGATTTAGTCCTTATTCTAATGCTGTGAGTGATGGATATTATGCATTTCTTAGATCAAGGAAGCTGACTGTTTTAAGTGGCAAAGCTGAGACTTAAATATAGGTCTGTCAGGTTAGGGCTGTACCTCAGGGAATGGAGATTTGTTTCATCTGAGATGTGAAAAACAGTAGTGAGTCGTGCTTGTCTTTGCATTACTAATGTTGACATACTATTTCTACTATTCCTTGAGTTCTCTCCTCATTGCCATCTTTTCTTTCCTTCCTGTACTGGGGTTTAAACCAGGGCCTTGCACATGTTAGGAAATGCTCTGCCACTGAATGACATTCTAAGCTAAATATTTTACCTTTTAGTGGATGGGTAGCTGCTTATTAATCATAAAGGATATTGCTCACTGCTTATGTGTAGTTTTCTAGAAGAATAATTATTTTCAAGGTAATTAGAAAATCTATTATTAGTATATGTCAAATGGATTTTTTCCTCATGTCTAAAGATATATGGTTAGCATGATTGACTGATGTACTTGCTGAAGAAAAAGGTAATAACAGAATGGGTACCCAAAGATGGCAGTTATGAATACCATTGTTGATTTCCTGAGCATTAAATAATTAAGATAGTTATTCTTAAAATATGTCTGGTTAGAAGCAGTAGTCAAAGGAAACTGGAAAACTGAATGGCACAGTCTTTGCTTCAGACATAGTTGGTTAAAGGCAGTTCTTCCTGTAAACTGGCCAGAGAAAGCTGAGTTGTTCTTCATGTGGAGTTTGTGGGAACTCGAATGCTGCCTGTGTTTCCAAATGTCAAAATGGGACTTCGTCCAGGAAAAATACCAGTGTTGTAGCAATGTAATGGATTTGAGAAGGCAAACAAGAGCCCATTTTAAGAAACAACTCTGATTTATGTATTTTTCAGATAACCAATCTAGCAACTCAAAGGAAAACAGACCTGTCCAGTGCTGGTCTGTTCCTTTCACTTTAGAAATGTGCCTTCTGTAAATTTGGGTCAACCACTAGAGGGCAGCAAGAGAATAGATGAATGTGACCCTCTTCCTCTGCTTTCTGGATGAATGGCTGGATGGCTGGATAAATACATAGATATAGTTATAGATGGATAGACAAGATAAGATTACATATATACATGCATAGATCAATACATAGATATATAGATATTTTAAAATATAAATGAAAATAAATGTTAGGTATACTTTGTTTATTCTTCTATACAGATTTATATTTTATATATTTGTATTTTAAAATATATCTGTATGTGCATTTACATATTCATATGTATTATATATTATTATTATACAGATATGATTGTATGTATATTTAAACAGAAAAAGAGGGAGTGAATCTAATTAAGCCAGGTCTCTACATCATTTTCTTTAATTTCTGAAATGATAAGGTTAGGTTGAAAGTTATTAAAAATAACATTTTATTAGTCTGTACATGTTAGGACATTTTCAGAGTCTAATATGTAGTTAGCTGGGAATTTGGCAAACATTTTCAAATGAATCTTCAGAAAAATATCTTAAAGTTGGATATTAAGATCAAAATGTAACCTGAAGAAAAATATATTTGAGCAGAGACTTATTATGATTGAGAAATTTCAGATGCATTCATTAGTCATAGTGAATCTTTGAAAATATAGCCTCATATTTTCCATCCTGGCTAAATCAAGAAGACATTCACATACCCTCCAGGAGCCCAGTTTCCTTAGATTTTGAAGCAAAGTCACAGCCTGTTTGGGATGAATAAATGTGTTCAAGCCTGATGAGATTGGATGGTAAATTTTAGATGCAGCTGTGAGAGATTTACTCATAATGTTCAGAGACCTTACTGGGTGCATTGGCAAATGCCTATAATCGCAGCTCCTCAAGATACTGGGGCAGGAGGATCACAAGTTTGAGGCCAACCTGGGCAGCTTAGTGAGACCCTGTCTCAAAATAAAATAAAAATGGCCGAGGATATAGCTCAGTGGTAGAACTCTCCTTGGTTCAATTGCCAGTGGTGAAAAGAATCAACTCATCCCTTTTTATTTCTTTTCTTTTAGTAGAGTTTTTATTGTGTGTGTGTGTGTGTGTGTGTGTGTGTGTGTGTGTGTGTGTGTGTGTATGAGAGAGGTGGGGGGTGTAGGGGCAGACAGAGACAAGGGAGACAGAGACAGAGAATATAGAATCATATTTTTGAGAATTTAAAAAGATTTCCAAGATCATATAGTCCATTTGCCTCAGTGAGCAGTGATTGTCTTGTATCATATACTTCTACTTTTTCTGCTCTCCTTTGAGTGGTCTGAAGTCTCTTTCTTATTTGAATACCAAAGTATAGAGATTACATTATGACTAGGTCAGTGTGCTGAGTTTCCTCAGTCAGGCAATGGTTCCTGTAGAAATTTTAGAGACCAGGAGTCAGTGGAGGTGCATTGAGAAACAGGGTGGGTTTTTTTCTTTGGGAGTGATGACTGGTCTCTGCTACTTCTTTGGACTAACTTACAAAGAGTGCTAAAATTATCCAGGCCACTGCTGCAGGCTTTCCATATATCACCAGTAGTGAGAATGTAATGGAAATTATGGAAAAAATAACTTTGGAACTAGATGGCACTGGGGTCAAATCCTACTTCTATCCTTTACTAGCTGGGATCTTGAACAAGCCAGTTTTCTGTGCTATGCCTCATTTCCTTCGTTTTAAAAAAGAGGCTAAGGATTAGAAGTACCACACTGGGTTGTTGGGAGCAATCAATGAGATAAATGAGTCGAGTACTCTCTACATAGTATGTTGCCCATTGACCTTTATCACCTTCATTCCCTATACCACCACCCTTTTACTGTATTGACAAGAGATGAACTTTTTCTTAGTGATGGCATTCTCCCATACTTCTTTTACCTTGATATCCATTAAGTCTTTGTAGTCAAAAGAGGCTTTCTTAGAACCATTATTTACTTATATTGCTCAATGATAGAGAAGCTCTTTATTTCTCTAGTCTAAAATCAGCCTAGGCTGGTCTAAAAGGAAAACACCACTTGAAATCTACCATCTCATTCTTAGCAAAAAGCACAAATCAACCGTGCTGTGTAGAGAGGGTTTTTCTTAACAGGATCAAACTTCGTTTTCTTTCTCTCTTGATAGCCTCATACCAAGGCAACTGGCCAGGGAAATGGACAGACAAGCAAAGCGTTAATTACAGACTTATTAGATAGAATCGGTGGGAATATAAAGGTGCTATACTTTAAGGGGGAAAATTACTTTGAGCATTAGAACTTTTGGGTGCTAGTTTCAGTTCTACCATCTACTTGCTTGGGGAACTTGAGCAAGTCACTTCCTCTCTTTGGACATTAGTTTCCCCATAAGTTTAATATATGGGTAGAACTAGATAAGATTCTGGAATGTTACATCCAAAAAGGCCTTAAAGACTATGTGTTGTTGAGTCCAAAGACAGCCTTAGTGACAGCCCTCTTGAAAAAAATTTGGCTCTTGGAAACAACAGACGTGACATTTTCAAAGTTCTGTACATACTTTAAGTAAACTTAGTGACACACTTGATGTTTAAAGTAGTTTGTGCCAAATGCTAAGAGCTCATTATTTTTGACCCCATTGCCACCTTTGTTTTTAATATGGTTCAGAATACGGTTTTTGCTAATATAACCAGACCCCAGAAAGCTCAACATAGTGTCAGCCAGAGTGTAAATGGAGAATCAGTAGAAAGCTGGGATTCATCAGGGCCAAGAATTGTAGCTTTGATTTATAGAAAGGCGAGATGTCTTTTGTACAATCTGATATTTGCAACCCTGGAGCAGCATCTGGGGCAAATCTGGATAGCTGCTCAGTTCTGCCAAGATTTCCAAGAGTTGAGTCTGGATCTCTTGGCCTTTGGCAATTGGAAATGACCATCTTATATTAAATTTCTTCTCTCTTTCACACCTAAAAACATGACAGGGAAGAATCCAGAACGAGATTAATACGTGACCAAACTTAGACAAGCAGTTCTTAAGCCCCCTTCTAAGTAGAGGTGATCCCTTTCCTGGCTGTGCCTCAAAGCCCAACAAATACTATCGTCCAGAATTAGTCCTCAGAACCCTTCAGAAGAAGAATTCCCAAGAGTTGGGCTCCTGACTATAACTCTGGGCAACAGCCAAGGCCCATCAAAATAGAATCATGTCCCTTGGATATTGAATTTTCTTACACCATGCTTTTAGAATTTAACTCTGCTAACATTCACTGAGGCCCAACCGTGTGCCCAGAAAACAAACACTGGTTTGCTCATAGATTATACGCTGGCCGCCCCCAAGGATTTTTTTCCTGAAATCACTTTCAAAGATTATGAGAATGACTTTCAGTGCAACAAGGGCGAAAGCTCCCTAGGTAACTTGGAGGTGTAGGGAAGGGGATGGGGAGGGGGGAGGGTATACGAAGAACTCATAGGAGTCTGGTGATGGGGAAGATGGGGGAACCATTCCAGAAGCTGATGTTATTTCTACACTAGATACCCAATTAACACATGAGTTCTTCTGGGGGAAACTGCAATAGATGAAACCCATAGTAGCTTATCTATGTGTTAGCATCACCCCTGGTTATCAAAGTTTATACACATTGATTGCTACTGTTTTGACAATGTTTCCCCCTCATCTGTATCCTGTATCGCAATATACTTCTAATAAATGTGGGAAAAAAAAGATTATGAGACCCCAGGTATTCTAACCAGTCTCAG
>PVKS010050462.1:0-11528 GCA_004027875.1 Aplodontia rufa
CCTCCTGCCCCTCACTTTCTCCTTACAGTACCCTGCAGGCTGAAAACCTAGGGAGTTCCCACCGCAGTCCCAGGAGGGTCAGATCCCACCCTCCATCAAGAGCCCACTGGCGTATTACCCTCTCCTGCAGCCCACCTGTCATCAGCTGCCTTCCTGTCAGTCCTCACTTACACACACACACATACACACACACACACACACAGAGGGTCTGGAGCCCCTTGGAGGCAGGGCCCTGGCCTGCTCCTTCACCCACCACCCATTTCACAACCCTGACTCCCAGCCCAGGGACCTTAGATGGGTTTGGTGTCCAGCAGATAGATGGAGGGTAGGAGGAAGGACAGGCCTATTCAATTTCCTAACATCCCCAGCTGTTCTCCTGGTCGCTAGCACCTCCTGCTCTAGCCTCCCAGCAGTAGGCCTTGCCCTCCCCTTGCCAGCTCTGATCTGTGGGGTCTCCCAAGGTGGTGAAATGTGTCTGGGCCCTTTTTCCCTTCCAACTTGGCCCACGTGCGCCTCTTGCAGACTCTGTGCCAGAGAAGACCCCTGGGAAGAGGCATCTCTCAACAGCATCAGGGGAGGGACATAGTCAGTTCATTTGTCAGCCCTGCTGGTCAACACCTGCCTACCTTGCAGGCAGAGGCTGGCTCTGGCCTCCCCGCCTATGGCCTGTTTCCCTTGGAGCTCTTTCCCAGAGCTGCCTGCTACCCACGAGCAAAATCCACTCATTTCCTTCTGAAAATACAAACCACTTCCTGGCCTCACAGAGAAACTGCCCAGGTGAAATGGACCATGGTCTGAGAGAAGTCTGTGCACATCCCTGCCCAGCTGGTCTGTGGGTCCCTCCCCAGCACACACCATCAGCCCAAGCACAGCCTTCATCAGGGATTCCTGCCTGTGTGGCCCTGTGCAGAAGACAGGACAAGCAGAGTTTAGCAGACATCCACACGAACATTCTCCGTGCCAGGCCTGGAGGGGCCACAGGCCTGACAGATGTGCACGTCTTGCCCATACCCTGAGGTCCTGACAAAAAAAGCCAGATGTCATTCCAAACTGGATTTGCATCCCGATTCAGCCCAACCTAAGGCTGTGTGACGCTGAGCAGGCCCCTGGACCTCGGCACTGGGTGCAGATAGCACAGGGCTGTGAGAGAAGCTGAGGTGAGGCACTTCTCGCTGGGGAGGCCCTGGTAAGCCCTACCTGGCAAGCAAGTGGCAAGGCCAGATCCTCAGGGCTGAGCAGGCAGTTGCCTCTGAAAGGGCTCAAGACCAGGGCCAGGGCATGCTCATGCAACACCCTGTGTCCTGCCCAGGCCGTGGCATACAGATGCTAGGTCATCTCTGCTTCTCCCCCTCAGGGATTCCCAAGCTGCAGCTGTACCTCCAGACTCCCGTGCTCCAGCCACAGTGGCCTTGACCATGGTGTGCTTGAGAACTGCTGCCCAGAGCCTCCGAGGGCCAGAGTCTGGAGGTCTACCCCTACTGCCTCCACCATGGTCCAGAGCCGGGAGGTCTACCCCTGCTGCCTCCACCATGGTCCTGGAGGCCAGGCCTCTTGCTGCACAGAAAGGCAAGTCCAGAGAGGAGCAGGATCTTGTCTCAGATCCACATCCAGGCATGGTAATGGCTGCAGCAGGAGAGGCCATGGAACCCAAGGTCACTGCAGGTGTCCCCACAACACTAGAAAAAAAGATAAGTGGAAGTTGGAGGCAGGAAGGAGAAAATGTGGCAAGCATGAGGTCCTAGGGAGGCGTGGAATGGATGAAGGGAAAGCAGATGAATAGATTTGTGATGCACATTTGCCCTAGGAAACCCAGACCTCACCCCAGCTGCTGACACATGGTTGGTGACGCCTGGACATCCCACAGGCCCTGCAGGCTCAACATGCCCATTCACCCTCAGACTAACTCTCCCCACGTGCTCTCTCCGATATGGCATCCCTGCTCTCTAGAACCACAGGTGGAGAGTGGGCATGCCTAGCCCTCCTGCCTCTGCCCTCCTTACAGTGAACCTATCCACACCTGGTGAGGATGCAGAGCCCAGAACTCACACGCTGCCGGGGGAGTATGCCTCGGTACAAATACTTTGAGAAATTGTTGCAAACAAAACTGAATATAGGGGTGGGAGTGGTGACTCAGTGGTTGCAGGGCTTGCCTGGTGTGTGCAAGGACCCAGGTTTGAACCCCAGCACCACACACACAACTAAGTGTTGGAGAAATAAAGGCCAGATGAAAATATAAATAAAATTGATTCTCTGCCCCCCCCAACTTACTCTATCGCTTGCCCTCTCTCTCTTTAAAACAAACAAACAAAAAAAGCTGAATATATCCTAGGAGCCCATGTGAGGGTACATGTTTAACAACTAGCTTGAAAGAAAGAAAGAAAGAAAGAAAGAAAGAAAAAGTTGGGATTCATGGTAGTTGCCAATTCCTGTGGTGTAAATAATCTCTCATTGGCCCACTTCAAACTATTAAGGTGATGCCACTGAAGGCAGAATTGAGAAGAGAGGCATCAATGGACTCCTGCATGTGGCTCCCGCATACATGGCCGAGTGTCCCAAACACATGTGCACAAGTGTTCCCCAACAGACATGTATTAAACTGTTCACAGCAGCACTATTCCAATAGGACACTACCCAAATCCCTGCCAACAGTCAGAAGGGAAAAGTTGTGGTGTCTTCACACAGGGACCTACGTGCAGCAGTGGAGGTGAGACCACCGCTTCCATAGGCCACAGTCCTGCTGTGACTCACTGCCCAGTATGGAACAGAGAAGCCGGGCAGAGCTATAGAGTTCTACCGAGGTCAAAAGGCCAGGACTGGAGTAGGAGGGTAAGGGCAGAAGTGTGCTTCTGGGCCCCCCAGGTGGTTAGCACAGGTGTTCGCTGGAGAACTTACTGAGGGGGAATATTTATGGTTTGTGCACTTTCCTGTGTGTATGTTATACTTCAGAAACAGGCTTTCATTTATAAAAACCACAAAGAACCTTCTTGGCTTCCCCTCACCTCCTCCCATGGCCCTTACCCCATTCTGGCCCTCATTACCTCTCCTGGACCACTGCCATGACCTTGTCCTCACAGATCTACCCCAGCCCTATTCCACATTAGAGTCACCAGAGTTAGCAATTAAAGCACCCTGAAATCAAAGAACACATTTGCTATTCATCTGAAGTGCAAATTTAACTGCGAGTCCTGCTTTACCTGACAACTCTACCTGCAGACTCTTGAGATCAGAAAGGTAAATCAGGTCCTCTTCTGCTTAAACCCCTGCCCCAATTGCCCCCAGCTATGGGTCACATCAAACTCCCTAAGGCAGCCTTCAAAACTATCTCAGTTCCCAGCTTCCACCTCTTCCAGTCCCCAAACCTCCCACTCTCTAGTCACAGCCACCTTCTTTACATTCACTCATTCAAAGTATATTGGTCAGGTGCCAGTGGCTCATGTCTGTAATCCCAGGGGCCTTGGAGTCTGAGGCAGGAGGATCATTAAGTTCAAAGCCAGCCTCAGCAACCGAGTGAGGCCCTAAGCAACTTAGCAGGACCCTGCCTCAAAATAAAATATTAAAAAAGGGCTGAGGCTGTAGCTCAGTGGTAAAGTGCACCTGGATTCAATCCCCCGTACCAAAAATAAAAAACTCAAAGGAGATTGAGCACTAACTGTCAGGCCCTCTTCCCCGGCTCTACAGGTCCCTCTAAAGAACTGTCACTTTGCAGGCGCCGCTCCCTCTGCCTAAGTGCATCCCCAATGCTTAGCTGCCGGATTAATTCATCTTCAGTATTCAGGTCAGGCCCCATATCCCCGATACCTGTGCCATCCCAGGGGACTCCCTGACTTTCCTGATCCCAGGCTGTGTTAGAGCCCGTTCTTGGGGCTTCCCTTTGTCCCAGCACAGAGTATCCTGGTTTGTCATTGTCATTGCCTATGTGCACACCTGTCTCCCCACCAGACTGTGACCTCATTCTGGACAAAGGCCAGGTCTGACTCATCTTGGGGTCCCCAGCTCCGCAGGGCTCGGTGCAGACCTGGCACCAGGAAAGGCTTGTGGAGTGGGTGGAGGAATGGGTGATAAAAAGAGAGCAGGGGAACAGCCCCAGGGGTTTTCAGGGCTCCGGTTTTGGGCTCATTCCAACTGCTCCCGCAAGAACCCAGCTATAGTCAAACTACGTGTCTCAAGGGCTATTTTCAAGAGCACCATCTATCTACAGGAGGGGCCCCAGTCTGCAGTGTGGGGTGCACATTGGGCTGATGGCCGGGGATAGGGTTCTGGCTCTGCCTCTGCCTCTCTGGATTCCCTGACCCCTCCCATTCCCAAGCCTCCATTCCCAGTCTGCAAAGGGAGCTGGGGAGACCAGACGGTATCTGAGAGTCCTTGCCATGAGGCTCGCTTACCCGATGCTGTCTTCTCCAAGCTGCCCCTGGGCCTCATGCTCCAGCGCCTGCGGCTCTAGGAGGTGAGACTGACAGCAGCAGAGGTGATACCCCCATGCATTAATGGGGCCTGTGTTTACCCAGGTTGGGCCCATAAAATGCCTCAAGCGGAACTGAGCTCAGCTCAGAGCTCTGGGGCATTGTCTGTTCTGCTGCTGAGCCTTGGAATGGACCACCCAGGTGGGCATCTCATTCCCTAGACAACTTGGAAAACTCCAGAGGGGAGCCTGAGAATGCCTTGGAGGTAAAACTGGACAAAGATGGGTTGCTTGAAGCCCTAAGAGATCAATTTATCTAGCCCCCTGCTGCACACAAGGATCCTCTGCAGGCTGCATGATGACCCAAGTGGAGAAGGACTTGGGCTTTTCCTGTATGCTTCCTCTAAGTAGAATCCTCAACCAGTATCCAGGGGACCTGACTCTTGATGTGTCACCTCTGCCTGATCTATGTCTTCTCCCCCCCTGCCACGCTTGTGGAGCTCTGAGGGCAGAGCCCCAAGTCTCTTCATCCCTCTGTCCTCCAGCCTGGCCCTTATCTGAGTTCTTCTATGCACTACCCTAAGCTCACCACACCAGGGAATCATCAGACTTAGTCTTGCCCTTAGAGAGTTTCTGTCTAGTCCAGAAACCAGATGGGTCCCAATGCATTAGAACTTATGGCAAGAACCATTCATCCATCCATCCACCTCTTGAGAACAGTTCCATCAGCTTCTAGAGAGCAAAGTTACCAGGGAAGACTCTGGGACCACATGGTTCTGACTTCAAACCTGCCTCTATCATTTGAGTTTTTGGTTTTTATTTTTTTTTAAGGACTAAGGACCAAACTTGGGGCCTTGTGCATGCTAGGCAAGCGCTCTGCCACTGAGCTAAATCCCCAACTCTATCATTTGACTTTTGGTCTCTCTCTCTCCCTCAGTTACTGAGCTTCTCTGAGACAATGCAGGCAAATGGATCTCCACAGCTCCTGCCACTGAGACAGAGGTACCTGGAAGTGGATCAAGTCTCTGGTTCACAGTCTCCCTTCCTTGCGCTTGTCCCTTCTCTAGAAGAGACCCCAGCAGTGTGTTCCCACGGTCACATGCTTTTGTAAAATTTTGTAAAAAGTAAGCTCTGTTAGCCGCACAGGGATGGGACCACGGTTTCTCTTTCCTCTGACTTCCCCTCCGTCTTCCTTTCCTGTCAAGGGGTGTTGAGTGGCTGAGGTATTCGGGAGATTTAGCTAAGGGGAGTTGAGTTGAGGATCCTTTTACAGTAATTTGGGATTAGCAGAGTATATTTATATGGTTTGTGGTCACTTGCGGATATAGTTACTACTAAACGTTCTGGTGTAGGAACAGCTTCCAGAATGAACACCCCTGCTGCCCACCACACCGACTCACTTGGCGTCATAACTGACTGGCCCTGGAAGTCCGTGGATAGTGAGAAAAACGACGTTTGAATGTACGGAGCCAGAAGCTGCTCTGTGGAATATTCTTTCAGGCATCAGATTATTGCATTGTAGGCAAAGAATTTGTGTCTATCAAAACAAATTTTCTTCTGTCAAGAATATAACCGAGGGCTGGAGCAGTGGCTCACTGGTTCCTGAGCTTGCCTGGCATGCACGAGGATGCACGTACACAATGAAGTGTTGGAGCAACAAAAGCCACATGAAAAACTAATAAAATGGATTCTCTCTCTACCTCTCTTTCACTGTCCCTCTCACTTAAAAAAAAAAAGAAGTGGGTTGGGGATTTAGCTCAGTGGCAGAGCACTTGCCTAGCATGCAAGGCCCTGAGTTCTGTCCTCAACCCTGAAAAAAAAAATAAGAAGAATATAACTGATAATGCAGCCTATGTAATTAGAAATTATAAATACAACTCTTTTTTCTTTGATGGGAGTCATGTGAAATAGAATTTACCAGAAGTCCTATTTTTGTAATGCACAAACTTAGAGCAATAGCACAAACAGCAAGTATATTTGGGTTCTTTCTAAAGAAAATACTGCAAAAGTTATTATAATGTGAGGAGTCAAATAAAAAGTACATAGTTCAAAATTATAAGAAAAACTATTATAAGGATATTTCTAGTACTTACAAAAATGTATTATTTTACTGATTTGGTGACATTTGTATTCTTTGACTTTTAAAATTTTTGATTGCGATTTTTCTCACTCTAAAAAATATTTACTTTGGTGCTTGGTTCTGTAATTTTCATTTCGTATTTTTCTTCTTAAAGAAAGACCCTCAAATTATAAATTTAAATTTAACCCTGTCACCCCCCACTGACCCCACCCCAGCAAAATGGATCCAATTCTACCTGCTCATTCTGTTAGAACCTTACGCCTTGGTCCTCTTATTCCAGCCCTCCTCCCACAATTTCACAATTGCAGATGCTCCTTGAGTTATGCAATATGGTTATGACCCCATAAAACTGTCGTAGGTGGACAATCATTTAATCCATAACAATGACCTTGGCAACACAGTGTTAGCCTAGCAACACAGTACACTGGAGGAGTGGTTGTTCACTCTCATGATCTGTGGCTGACTAGAGCTATGGCTCGCCGCATAGAGAGGTTCTTACAGCCTATCACTACCCAGCAAAAGATGAATCTTCAAAACTCCAAGAACTGGGGTTGCCTGCCTGGAGAACCAACTACTTCAGAGGCCGAGGTGGGAGGTCACTTAAGCCCACATGCTCAACACCAGCTTGAGCAACATAGGGAGATCCCATCCCCAGCACCCCACAAGAAAAAAAGATGCAAAGTACAGTTTCTACTGCATGTATATTCCCTCTATGACACCATAAAGCTGAAAAATCCTAGGTCAAGTATAAACAGATACATGACAATAGAGGGATAAATACGTCAACGTTGGCTGCTTCTGAGACCAGATCAGCAGCCAATGTCCCTACCTCTCCCACAAGAGTGGAAGTACCTAGGTAAGGATATGTGTGACTCATCTGGGTCCCCAGGGCAGAGCAGGATCCCGTTTGGAGGAGACTGGCAGACCCACCAGGGGAATAAGGTCAGAGGCGGTGGCAGCTGGGTTGCTCCTGGCTTCCTGCACTGCTTATCAGAGCACTGTCCTTATCTGATATACTGATTTGAGGGAGTTCACTGGGAAAGTGTGATGTACTGGTGTGCCTTGCACAAGTTCTAGAAAGTTCAGAGCTCTGTTGGAGGCTCACGATTGGAAAGCAAAGGGGCTGTGAGCTAACCTTACCTTTCATGCTTGTATCTTTTTCCCCCTGCTATGATTTTTTTTGCTTCTTTTAAAAACTGATTGTGTTTTACATATATCTGTAGGCTACCTCCCTTTGGGAATGAGGTAAGTTAGGGAGAAATTAAGGGTTTAACAAAAATTTAAAGTTGTTGAATGATAGATCCTCCAAACATAGGTCCTCCCCCTGAGCCCTGCCCTCATCACATTGTGTTTGGTCCGTCGTAGCATAGTGATTGGCTCCTGTCTTCCCCACAAGGAATGAGCTCCGCCAGGCCAGGACTTTATACACCCAGGCCCTCACCAGATGGCTCCAGTTCTCACGCTATATTTACAGCAGAAGGGAAGCACAGGATGGAGGAGCAGGGAAAGGATGTGGTAGGTGGTAATCCATCACTCATGGATGTGGCAGGAACATGGGCTGTGGCATCACACACTTCCATTCAGACCTTGGTTCCAGCGCCTGCCAGCTATGTGACCTTCGGCAAGTCACTTGTCCTCTCTGAGCCTCATATCTAAAATAGAAACAACGACCCCTAGGTTGAAAATCAGTGAAGAGTCAGTGAGAAAACATGTGCAAAGCACCCAGCCTGTGCCTGCCCCACAGTAGGTGCTCTGAAAAGGACTGGAGAATGAACTGAACGGGCTGGGAAGAGGAGGGGCCTCTGTGTGTGGAACTTAGCCCAAGTGGGGGCCTCTTCTCTCCCATGAACTCCTTGGCTCCAAGTCTAGTGGGGCAGAACCCACTGGGCCAGGCCTAAAAGGAGGGTGGGGGCGATCAAGCCTGCCCCATGTTGGGAGGCAGTCTGGCCCCCCAGTCTGCCTGTGTTGGCTGCCAGGCCCCCAACAACAGGGTGATCCAAGGCCCATCTGCCTCTACAGCCAGCCATTGGCCACACAGCTTGCTCGGCTCCCCACCCTGTGGAATTCTGGGAGCCCAGTGTGCATGGTTAGGAGTTCAAGGTGCAGGGCTAGGCACATAGACAAGCTGAATTCCCACAGGATGTACATATCTCTTTGAGACAGAGACACCTGGCCTTAGACGGGTGAAATGAAATAAAATCATACCAGCCATTTATTGAGTGCTGACAACACACAAAGCATATTTATACAATTTAACTCCCTCTCTGAGTAATAGCCCTGCTTCACAGATGGGGAAATGGAGGCTTGGAGAGGTTAAAAACTTGCTCAAGGTCACATAGAAGGCATGGGCTGCGGTCAGGGCTCAAGAGGCCCACCCTGCCCAGAGCACATGCTCTTTCCCTGGCTTTGCCAGCCCCTCACAGCTCAGGCCCACGTTAACCAAGCCCCACTCTGTGCCACCCTGGCAATGGGGCAGGGGTATAGCATAGACCTGCAGGGCTTTTCCAGGGCACACGGGACCCACATAGACAGTGCTAAAGGAGGGAGCTGTTCCCAGAGAAAGGAATGTGAGCTGGAGCAGGAGGCCTAGCGTGGCCTCTGACTCTGGCCACTTGCTTCAAGTCCCCCATGATGCAGAAGAGACACAGAAGGACACAAGGAGCAAAGACAGAGACCTGGGGCTGTAGCCCAGGCCCTCATACCCAGCCTAGGACTCTGGCCTTGCACTCTACCCACAGCTTCACATGGCTCCTTGATCACTGTTCAGAGGGGCAGCCAAGTGGCAAGGAGGTGGGAAGAGAGTAAGAACTGACCGCTAACCTGGGGGCAGCTTCAAGAGGGCGCCGTGCAGACTTGCTCATAGCCTAAGGGACTGTCTGGGAAGAGCGCATGGCAGACACAGGCTCCACACACACACTGGGCTTGCACAAATTTGCTGAATGAATAAACAAACGAATGGGGTCCCAGTGTGCAGAGTGAGGACAAGAGAAAGAAGGCACAGGAAGCCAGATGTTTGAACCAGTGTCTGAAAGGACCTTCTCCCAGGCAGATGAGCCCCACATGAAGGTGCAGCCATGGGAGGAATGAGCACCCCCATCCAGGGAAGAGTAGAAAATCGCTTCCTGGAGGTCCCTTGGCCCGGTCTGCCACAGTCTGGATTTGAGGATCAGGTGTCTCTGGCTCCCGGACTCTACCAGGGAGTACAACTGGTTCACATTAGGAGTAGGGAAGTGCTTCATAGGCTGTGACCTAGCTGAAAGGTGACCCCTCTGAGAGTTCAAGGAGGCAGGACCTGCTCCAAGCTGGAGGCCAGTCTCTAGCCTCCATACCAGATGCCAACTCTGGCTGCCTTCTGGCCTCCTGGCCCCCATTGGCCCAGGCCAGCCTACCACCAGCTCACCATATGGCTGGCTTCATGTAGGGTGGGTATGTCCAGGGCTCTCACCTGCCCTCTCTATGATCAGAGCTGTTCTGGAAGAAACTAATTTCCATTAACCACACCCCCCCCCACACTTTGCAGCCTAAAACCAGGTCTACATTTTTCTTTTTTTATACACATGGAGTGGGAGGACCTTCTACTTGGATGTAGTTTCTTAGGTACAAGAGCCTCCTGCTAGAATTGGGGTTGGGGGTAATCCCCAGAACAACCTGTCCTGGATCATTTCTTCTTCCTCTTTACTTTCCCAGGGCCACCTCATTCCTCCAGTCCTCTCGCATCCCTGAGTCTCAGTTTCATTGTCTGTAAATTGAGAATGTAAGACTATGATGCAAAATCAAAACAAACTGGAAAAGGCTATTAAAAAGGAATGACCCCCACCTGATTCAGGGGGCTGCAGGGACTGATAAGATGCCTGGCAGATGCTGGGCCTGGGCCAGCTCTGTGGATGCCCCTGGGTCGCCAGGCAGTGTGAGCATGGTGGCTTCTCCACAAAGGGCCGCTGCCTCTTGCTCTCCAACTTTGCTCCTCTGGCTTTGGCCCATCGCCTGGGATACATGGAAACTCTGAGGGCGTCAAACTCCATGTGTTTTATGGACCCTGGGAACCCAGCAGCCTCATAAAGTTCTTTAGCTGGTTTATAGGCCCTGAGACCGCCCAGGATCCCCTGACCCAGGGAACCCTGAGCACCTTGGACAGCAAGGAACTAAAGACCCCCACACCAGAGGACAAGCTGTGGCCAAGGGGACTGTGGGGACTGGGATAAATCCCTCTTCCGTCCTAGCTGCCGCTGCAGCCTGAGAGGGAACAGGGAACACTCAGAGCTCCTGTACCCTGGTTCCTCCCGCTGGCCGTGACCTCTGACTCCTCTGTCTGGATCCTCTTGGTTTCCACTGTGGATTTTTCTTTCCAGCCCCTGCATCGATGACCATTTCCTTGGGGTCAGCTGCTCCCTTGACGGGGATCTCTGCCTGGGTGTTGGAATCCCTTTAAAAGCTGCATCAGGGTGCCTAGGGCAAGTCAGGAATTTCTCCAATTTTTTACCTATAATTTGGGGATGAAAGAGCTGATGGCTGTGTTGGTGATATAATTTCCACCTCCCAGCCTTCCTCCTCGGCCAGCTCTAGGATGGGGTCTCTCTTACCTGGGGTTTCCCTGGGCTGTTGGCATGATGGCTCCTTTCAGCATGGCCAAGTCCAAAACCTTCTTCCTCTCTTTGGGGTGTACTGTGGGCTTTCCAGGGCCCCTCCTAGCTGAGACTCTCTGATTCGAGGGAGGCCTCTCCTCCTGCTGTCTTCACCTCTCCTCTCACTTCCAATCAGTGTCTTCAGTTTTTCCTTCAACTCCACTTGGACTCCTTCAGTTGGGGTCACGTGACTCTGCCAGGCATCAGACTCCCTGGACAGGTCCTTGCTATGACTCCAGAATGTCCACTTGGAGTCAAAGAAACTTGTTTCTTTGCCTGCCACACTTTACCAGGCAGGGGCGTACCCTGCATCTCCCTCTTCTCTCCCTCAGCCCCAAGCCTTTAGATGGTGTTAAAGATAGAAATTAGACCCACATCCCTGAGTCCTCAAACTCCAGGGCTCACCATGGGGAGGGGACAGTTCTTG
>PVKS010050463.1:0-11547 GCA_004027875.1 Aplodontia rufa
ACTTTGAGATCATACCCTGAAATTTCTTCTCCCTAGACAGTCTTGATTTAGGGGGACTAAATTACAGTCACAAAACTGCAAAAGAACCACTTGGGTCACCTGGGCCCCACCACCCACACTGGGTATTTATATTCTCTGTGGCATCTCTGTTGGGTATGGCTTACACACCTCCAGCAATGGGAAGCTTATTACTTCATGCAATACCATTGATGATAGAAAGTTTTCTCACCTAAATCAACCTGATGCTGGCTGCCCCTGGACCTGGCTATAGGATGTCAGCTCTGTGGCCTCTGATTTAATGCAGCTCTCATCTCTCTGGAGGTGGCATGGTGTCCACCCCACCTTCTCTAGTGAACCAAGGCTCTGCACACCCTTGATTCAAAGAATCCCTGTTCCTCTTCCCCTTGGGTCTTCTGCTGAATCAGCCAGGCAGTCTTCATGGAGCTGAGGCCTCTGCTGTCCTCTCCTGATGTGCACAAGCCCAACACCAGGACCCATGACATGGACATTGTCTTAGGAGTACAGCCTGTGAGCCAGTCAACTGTTTGAGCCACTGCTCACCTAAAATCTGAGATATTTGTCACATAAACAGACTTCCTCAGCCTGGCCTGCTGATGTTTAATACTACAATTCAATAACACTAGAGATGTTCAAGGCAGGAGCCAAATTCTGGGATTAGGCAGAACAGGACCAAACACCAGCTGCTCAGCCACTTACTGAGCTGGGATCGCTTATGCCACTTCTGTCAGCTTGGAGGCCACATTTATAAAGAGCGGTTAGCTCTGGTTCTCCAGGGCTATGCAGGGGTTAAGAAATAACGTTATAAATGCTTGCTGTGTGCAGTTTATTAAGCTGCAATAAAAGTAGCTGTTCTTCTTATTGCACTTAAGACTGCAGTGCTTTAACTGGAAGAAACGACAAACTCTTGTGATCAATAGCAGGCAACATCAATTAGAAAGTAAACATCGTTGATTAGAAAGGATTTGTTTTAACAGAGGAAAGAAAGTTCTCAGTGTTAGGTCAGCAGATTCAAGAAAATCACACGGGGGGCTGGAGTGGTGGCTCAGTGGATTCAGTGCTTGCCTGGCAAGCATGAGGACCCGGGTTCAAACCCCAGCACCACGTACACAACTAAGTGTTGGAGCAACGAAGGCCATGTGAAAAACTAAATAAAGTACTTCTCTCTTTCTCTCTCTCACTGTCCCTCTCTCTTTAAAAAAAAGAAAAGAAAAGAAAATCACACAGGTCAACAGATCAGGAAAGAGAGAGAAGACTACAGAATTATGGGCTGTTTGTCTCCCTGGGTGGAGAGCCCAGAGCTCAGGTGAGGTCTGAGCAAGGCAGGCTTGGCAAGGGTTCAGGCCCCACACCTGGGCAGCGTGGAAAGAAGGCCCTTTCCCTAGATAATGAGGCATTGAGAAAAGCCACTGAAAATCCGTAAACAGTAAATAAGGGTGGGGATAAGGCATGCACAAAGGGCTACGCCAGGCTGGCTCGGGAATCTCTCCGGTCATGCTGACCAGCTCCTTTTCCTGTTGACTTTGGGCGGGAATTGTGTAAAGACCTCAATGCTGTGGGTTTGTGTAGAGTTGAGCAGTACACAAACCCACAGCTCTGAACTGTTTACACAATTCCCACCCAGTGTGGGAGGCCGGCACCACAGGACTAGAGGCCGTGGTGGATTCTCTAGGACAAGAAGACCCATGCAGTGGGTGAGAGTGCAGACTTTGGAGTCAGCCAGTTCTGGGTTCAAGTCTAACTCGGCCACTGGGATTGTCACATGGGGACCAAAGACCCTCCCATGCAGTTACCATCAGGCCTGGATAGCATCATAGATCTGTATTACCGAGCACAGTGTCAGGCTGGCTGGAAAAAGGGTGCATGGAGCAGGGGACGTCTGCTGTAATCCATCTCAGAGGTGCCACTCGGAGCCCACCAAGTCCTGAAGAAAGCCAGAGACAAGACAGAAATCCATGTCCTCTGTGTCCTGGTGCAAACTTGAGCAAATCACTTACCCTCTTGAGCCTCCATTCCTTCACTTGTGAGTTGGGGCTAATAATCTCCACTTCGCAGGGTCATCCTGTAGCACAGGGGCTACATCTTGGTGCACAGCCCAGGACGGAGTTGTAAAGTGAGGCTTGAGCCTGCTCCCTGAGGACTTCCTCCAGCTCCTTCTCTCCAGCTCTATTCATTATCCTTCAGAGGATGAGACAGATTAGCCGGGCTACTCCCTGTCTTCACAAAGACAAGGAGGACCTGTCTTGCAAGGCCAGTTCTCCCTGATGTTGCCTGTGGAGTCTCTGCCAACAGCAGCTGGTGATAGAAGCCTGCTGAGGTGGCAGATCAGCAACTATGAAGCAATGGAATCTTCAAACGGCTGTGGCTGGGGGTGGGATACTTTGTGTATTAGCTAGCTATTGCTATATTGCAAATGACCCAACGCCTAGTGACTTAAAACAACAAATGTGGATATCACAGTTTCTGCAGAGTGGGTATCCAGGGCATCCATGGGCTAGCTGGGTGCCTCTGGCTCAGAGCTTCTCAGAAGCTTGCAGCAGAGCTGTGGACTGGGGCAATGGTCACCCAAAGCCCCCACCAGAGCAGAAGGATCCACTTCCAAGTCCATTCACACGGTCATTGGCAGGCTGCAGAAGCTCCACGTCCAAGATCACTACTAGCAGGCTTTGATTCCTCACCATGGGACCCACCCCTGGTCCTGCCTGGTGTCCTCATGACCCATGGGCTGGTGATATGAGTGCCTGTGGGTGTGGTACAGACAGAGAATGGAGGTGGCGGGGGAGAGAGAGCGCAAGGAGAGAGAGAGAACACATGAGGAGAGAGAGAGAGAGGGAGGGAGAAACACACCCAGACCAGTCACTTTGTAAACTAATATTTGATAGGCCCATCAGTGCCAGCTGTATTATGTTTGTTAGAATTGGGATCATTAGGGGCTGGAGCGGTGGCTCCGTGGTTGCTGCACTTGCCCAGCATCCATGAGTACAAGGGTTCAAACCTCAGCACCCACGTACATAACTAAGTGTCAGAGTAACAAACGCCATGTGAAAAACTCAGTGGAAATTGATTCTCTCTCTCTCTCTCACTGTCCTTCTCTCTTTAAAAAAAAAAAAAAAAGAATCCGGATCATTAAATCTACCCCACACTCCTTCCAACAGTAGAGCCCCCATCTCCTCCTCTATCAGATATGCACGCAGATCAGTCTCACAAGCTGTGTGTGGATCAAAAGAAGTTATGGGGGCTGGAGCGGTGGCTCTGTGGTTATGGCATTTGCCTGGCATGCACAAGTACGCGAGTTCAAACCCCAGCACCACGTACACAACGAAGTGTCAGAGCAACAAAAGCCACATGAAAACTAAATAAAGTTGACTCTTGTTCTCTCTCTCTATCCCTCTTTCTTTAAAAAAAAAAAAAAAAAAGCCATGTCACTGAGTGAACTTTCTGTTGAGGAAGACTCCAAATGTCACATGCCATGTAGAGTGGGGATGAAATTATTATTTCAATAAGGAGAGCCTGGGATAATCCACCTGAAAACCCCCATAGGATCCCATCCATAGGAGACAATATCACCCATCCAGATCACCCTTCTCTGAATCCTCCGCTTGCCTGGGATGGGTGAAGTTCATTCATTCATTCATTCATTCGCTGAACTCCTACTACGATCAAGGCCCTTTGTAACACCTCTCTCTTTATCACGAACAATTCAGTAAGGTAGGTGTCATTCAATCCTCCTTACAAGTGAGGAAACTGAGGCACAAAGCAAAACAAAAACAAGTGAAATGCTTCCCTGAGCTCACAAAGCCACCTGTGACTCTCTCCAAATGTCTCCTCTGTGGTCAGGCCACTGGACCTCCCCTTTGAAGGCCCCCGGCCTCCGTCATTCCAGCACGTGCCTTTGCTCTGGTATAGCACATGCCACTCACTCAAAGTATTTTTTATTTCACTGTTCTCCAGCAGGGGCTCAGGTAATACTGTGGAGGGAAGGGACGTGAAGGAAAGCCTGGGAAGCCCCGTCTGAGTTCTGCCATCTCCAAAGCCCACACTTTCAGGCATAGGGCTTGGCTCTCCCAGAGGCCTGCCTCTGCAGCCCTCCCAGCTCTTCCCATAGGTGCAGGCTTCTCAGGAAGTCTTCAGCCCCTGGGGCCACCCAACGCACATGGACACATGGAGATCCAGAAGGAGAGCTCCCTGGACTTCCGAGTTTTGGGAACTGGACAGAGAAGATTGGGTCAGAACCAGACGGCTGGAGTGTCAGCCACACCCTGCTGAGCTCTGCCCTGCCCCAGGGGCTCCCAATGACATTGATCCCATCAGTGATTTACACCCAGTTAGACTCTTCCCCTTGGTCACTGTACTAGCCACCACACTGGGCCTCAAGGAGAACCCCATCCTGTTCTGTCCCTGCCTCCCATCCTGTTCTGGCTCCTGAAAGCCAGCAGAGAAGGCTGCAGCTTTTACACAAATTGTACCAAACCTGGGGATGCCCCCAGGGAGCAGCCCCAGAGTGCAGCTGTCACAGTCGCCCCACAGCAGGGTCACCAGCAGCCTCCATGCCAGGTGCCATCCCAGACCCTGAGCCCCTCAAGCAGGACCAAGAGAGATGAAGACCTCCTCTACCTAAGGACTACCGTCCAGGTCAGCAGCCCGGGCTATGTCACTCAGTCAGACACTGAGAACAAACGCAGCCTTCAGGACAGAAACTTCAGCCGGTGCCCACACAGAGCTGCCTGCTTTCACCCGGCTCCTCCTGGAGAGCCTCTCTGGAACCAACTTCACACCCCATGACACCCGCAGCAATCACCCCTGCTGTGCTGCTGCCTGCAGCCAGTCACACTGCCTGGCCCAGCATATAGGAGGTGCTCTGCCCAGTGAATGTCATGAAAAGGACCCTGGCAAGAGGGAACTCAGGGGCTTGGCCATAGTCCTGGTACTGCCCTGCTGTGTGACCAGGGCAAGTCACTGTGCCTCTCTGAGCTTCAGTCCTCTCTCTTACCTGTAAATAGAAATAAGAAATTATGAACTACTGTCCCAGAGGCCTCATGTAGGATGTAGATATGTTGTTTATGGCTTGTTCATGATTAATTTTATTTTAAAATTAGTTCCCAATATTTAAAAATTGGATTTTCATGAAAGCTTAAGTGTTCAGCTTTTACTGGGGAATGAGAACACCCTGCTGGCTAACCTGGAACCACAGTCCCACCTACAACTGGCTGGCCTGGCAGCAGTGACCCTTTAAGCAGGCTATGCCTTAGCGATTTGGATGCAGTGCCCCTTCCCCTCCTTACCTATATCCTCCCTGCCTGCTTCACTCAGTGATGTCACCTGCCTGGCTCCCACAGGCACCTGAGTTTGCAACCCTGAACGTGAATCTGAGCCCAGCACAGCCTGACTTCTGGCTCTGTGAAGCCTACAGGCACTGTTATAGGATCTCTGGGCAAAAACAACTATCAGCTCCCTGGACAAGAAGTCACCTGGGCTGAGTTGGGCGAAGGCTGCTGTTTCTGAGGATGACACAGAGTCTGTAAATAGCTGGGGAGCCAGGTGAGTGCCAACACCTGCATGATCTCACCTGGGCCAGTGTCCTCAAGGGCTGGGCATGTGTTCAGCCATAGCTCAGCTAGGGACTCTCTCTCTTCCTGATACCACTAAACACAGCACAGGTAGGGATAACATCATAGCTAAGCCTGTGGGGGAGGTGGAACTTTTCTATGCTTAGATAGGAGGCAATGATGATGTCTGATTTTTCAAAGAGGGAAGGAGGAGTAACATGAATGGAGGAAGCTGGGGGTGGGGGCATAGTGCCTTCTATGGCTCTCCAGTGCTATCCAACTATGTCAGATCTCAGTCTGGCCTTCCGGTTCTGGCCTCCACAGGCCTTTGGGCTCATGATCAATATCACAGCCATTCTTTGAAAGTGCCCCAACCTTTCCTAGTCTGGGTGGCATTGGCTGATTTCCTTCTGGAATCATCTCTTCACATCTTTGTGTCTCTATGTTTCAGACATGGTCATGTCAGACTGATCCCCCTTCTCCAGATCCCTGAAATCCACAGCCCCTAGCTACCTCTTCATCTTCTGTTTTGCTGTGCCATCCGTCCAAGGCTTCTATCTTGCCCACCCCACTCTGTCCCAACTCCTTGACCATGGCAAAGAGAGCTGACACACAACAATCTTGAAGTCAGATGGATAAGTTGCAGCTCCAACACTGTCTTTAGGCAATTCACTCCCCCAACTCTTGGGCCCTTCATCCCCCATCTATGAATGTGGCTGCTTATCTGGCTGCTGTGATGAGCAGATGAGCTCAGGGCAGGGGAAAGGCTGAGTGCACGGAAGTGACCGAATGAATGAAGACAGCTCTCCTGGGGTAGCGCTGCTCATGCATGGACAGGGTGAGGGATAAACTGAGGGCACCAAGAGCAGGCTTGAGAAATAGCAGCATACTGTAGACCCCCACTGGGGTGACTGTGTGAGCTCAGGGCCTGGCGTTGGCTGTGGGGTACCTTGGTTTTCAGGAAGCTTTGTTACAGGGCCTGCGGGTGATTCTGTGCCCTGCCTTCAAATCTACAGTGCGCATGGATATCGGAGAGGTCTGGGAGATGCACTAAGGGTTCACAGGTTAGGGAGCAAATGGGCTCCCCATTCAGGCCTGCTCATTTCAGGACACAATTATAAGAAAAGGGGCCACACCTGCCAGACGTGGTGGTGCACGCCTGTAATACCAGAGGCTCTGGAGGCTGAGGCAGGAGAATTGCAAGTTCAAAGCCAGCTTCAGAAACTTAGCAAGGCCTTGTCTCAAAATAAAAAATAAAATGAGCTAGAGATGTGCTTTAGTAGTTAAGGCCCTCTGGGTTTAATCCCCAGAAGAAAGAAATAAAGAAAGAAAGAAAAATAAAAGAAAAAAGAAAAAGAGCCCCTTCCAGGGCAAAGCGAGGTCCCATCCTGGACTGCTTCCCACTGAGGCTTCACTCAACGTCCAGGCCCCTCCTAGGCCAGGAATACAGAAAAGGGGGCTGTGAATTTCTAGGAAGGGGCTCAAGCTAGCATACTCAGGAGGGTAAGACATCATGCCGCCCTCATGAGTTTGCTTGGGCCAGCACGGGGCTGCCCAACCCCTTCCCACAGGCTGACGCAGCGACTAGGGCAGGTGGGTCCACAGTGGATCCAGTTCAAAACCACCCATCTCCAAGGCTTTGCCCCTGCTCCCTTTTCTTGTTACCTCTGGGCTTCTGCAGTTGAAACCATTGCTCTCTAAGTCTCAAACCCCAAGTAGTTGGTCTAGATTGTCCATTGCTGACACTCATGGGCACAGTACTTAACAACTGACTGATTCCTCTCTCTTGTTCATTGTTTCCCTTAGAAAAGACCTGGTTAGAAATCAGGGTGAGGATTATCATCACTCCTTTACCGGAGGTCTGGAAGGACTGGCACTGACTGGCAGTGGGACTCCAGGGTCCTCTAGGGCCCAGAGCCTGCTCTATCTGGGCCACTTTCCCATCTGCAGAGTACAGGTGTTAGCCCAGATGCCCTCTCAGGGCCCCCACTGGTACTTTTTTACTAAGGGCCTCCCAGGCTGTACAAAGCCCATCCTCTGCACCTCTGCATTTGGGGTTAAATCCCCTGCCACGGTTCCTCTCTCTGAGATCCCTTCTCTCCTGTGTCTTGTCACTTTTTCTCACTTTCCCTATGGGATGGCTGTTGTGCATCTACCTGCAGGTGCTGTGCAGTTGGGCAGGAGCTCTATTCCAGGGTGAGAGTGGGTAGGAGGGGACCCATCACCTGCCTGGCCTGGCTGGTGGGGACCAGATGTCAGTCTGTGGGTTTGGAAGGAATTATCTCCAGAAGGCAGACCTAGTAGGGGCTCTGTAAGTCCCACACTGTAGGACCACACTACTGGGTGAAGGCCTGGTTTCTAGAAGCAACTAAAAGAGAGGCCCCAACCAGGACAAGGAGGCCCCGTGGTCACTTTGTGAGGTCACTTGGAAGGTGTCTCTGCTTATCTGCTTCCTCCAGCCTGCCCTTTCCATCCGTTCTCTGATCATCACCTTTCTCTAACTCTTAGTACTATCGTCTTTCTTGGTCATTGTCTTGTCTGCAGCACCTCTGGGGAAAGGGATGGCAGGGGGTCATTTGGCTTGAGTATATATAAGGCACAAAGGTAGACTTTCATTACATTCAAATAAAAATGTGGATGGTCATATTTTGCAATTAACCACTTATAAGCACTTTTTTCATTTTTTAAAATAAATTGAGAACCTCACAAAAACGGAGCTGACCTCCTCTTGCGGGTCAGGTCAGTCGTGTCTGTCCCTCCAAGTCTCTGACACTTGGTAGGGGCGCGTTCAAGACTTTTCCAGCTCCTGGCATGGGGTGGAGGGGGGCGCATGAACTGTCTGAATCCCGCCCGATTCAGCCAGTGGGGGTCGCCCGCGGACAGGACCGGAGGGGGCGTGGAGGAGGCGGGGCCTCGAGGCAGGTCGGGCCAATAAAAGTGACCGCACGCGGCCATCAAGGATCGCTTTCTGGGCGCGCGCCCCTCGCTATCAGTCTTGGTTGCCTACAGCTTCCCTCTCTGCCCGCGCCCGCTATGCTGGCGCTGCGCTGCGGCCCCCGCCTACTCGGCCTGCTCCAGGTGCCGCGCTCCGCGCCGTTGCGCCTCTCGGCCGTCCGCACCTTCAGCGACAGTGGCGCCCGCAACCCGTCCTCTTCTTCCTCCGGGAACCCGCTTGTGTACTTGGATGTCGGCGCCGACGGGGAGCCACTCGGTCGCGTGGTGCTGGAGGTAAGACCACTGGCCCCGGCAGGGCTGGCCTGGGCGTGGGGGACAGCCCGGGACCCCGGCTCTCCGCTGTGCTTGGCGCTGTAGGTGACCTTGGGCCTCCCGCTTCCGGGCCCTGGTTTTCCCGTCCCTGAAAAGGAGTATCAGCTTGGTCTCATCCAGTCTCCTTCGGAATTGTGGAGGCGGGAGGAAGGGCGGAAGCAGAGGCGAAAGCTCAAGGTCAGATCGTAGAGTGTGAAGGTCCAGCACCAGCAGGCAGCCCGGTCGCTCGGGGAGGGTTGCCAAGGCGCACTGATGTCGGAGTCTGTGCGCAGGCCTCCCAGGTTGGTGCCCGGGTCCGAGCTGTGGGCCTTGCTGGGGGCTCACGTGGTGGCCCTTGCATAATACCGAGTGCGCCCCGGCTCCGCCCCCTGCCGTCCGGCCCACACGTGGAGCGCTGGGTGATAGGTAATGGAAGCGGGAAATGGTTTCAGGCAGCAGCCCTATTCTTTCGGGGTAGTGAGTACCTGGCAGACCCCGGCACCGGCCACCAGAGAAACCCCTGGATAGCCTTCCTGAGAGCCGGGCAGTGTACCTGGAGCCCAGTCCAGGCCCGCCTCTGTCCCTTTCAGAAATAAGAAACACACAACCGTCAAGCTAATGGAGAGGAAGCCCTAGTGTTATCCCCACTTTGAACAAAGGGGCCAATTAGTATTGCTTGACCGGTTTCCAGGGAACCCTTGGTAAGGTTGTTAAGCCTCAGCTTTCTCTTTTGGAAAATAGGGGGTACCTTCCCTGTTCTCATTTGGTATAAGAATGACCTTGGAAGCTGAGAGGCAAGAGGCCCCCTTGGGTAGGTCTCCAACCTTCCCTTACCCATACCCTCCTGCCTCTCTCTGGGTGTCAGTTTCCCATCTGTGCATCCAAGAGCTTGGACTAGCTCCTCTATAGGCTGGGCCCTGAGTCTCTGGTGCTTTGGGCCCAGCCCCTCTGTCAGTTCTGCCTGAGAAGTGGGAATTGGGCCAGTGTAGCATTGTCGTCCGTTTTGATAGATGAAGAAACTGAGGCTGCCTCCTCCCCGCCTTGTGTTCAGGAAGCAGCTGCCAGAAATGATAGCTGCTTAGGCAACCTGAGGGAGGGTTGGAGTAAGAGGAGTGGAATGGCAATGTGGCTCTTTCTCACACTTCCTTAGCCACTGTGGGCCTAGAGTGGTGAGGAGGCTCCTTCCTGTTCCTGCCTGTGGACTAACCATCTTCTTTTGTCCCTCTTCCCTTGCCACAGCTGAAGGCAGATGTCGTGCCAAAGACAGCAGGTAAAGCAGATGGAAGGGTGTGGGCGCAGAGCAAGGGGTGTGGGCTCAGAAACCATGACCAGGTGGGAGTTCCACTTGAGGCTCAGCTGCTGGGTGCAGTGGGGTGAACTCCTCTCTCTCTCAGCCTCGTGTTGGCTCTGCCCACCTGTCTTATAGTAGCTGGCAGTCTCAGAACCAATGGAAGACACATGTAAACACAACTTCCCCCTTCTGCCCTGTGGGCCATACCCCTTTGGACTCCTTGTCCCATTGACCTGGCTGGCATAGCCAGGAGTGCACACTCTTTTCACAGTGTTTGGGCACTGGGGTCAGGGAGGGAAGTGACTTGTCCCCATCACAGGTGAGTCAGGCAGAGCAGATCCAAGAGGTGGGCCTGGGTCTTCCCACTCCCAACTCACCTCCTGGGGACTTTAGGGCTGCTGGCTGCTGTGAGCCTGGAACTGGGGACTGGTCCTATTGACCTGCCTATCTCTTTATTCTTCAGAGAACTTCAGAGCCCTGTGCACTGGTGAGAAGGGCTTCGGCTACAAAGGTTCAACCTTCCATAGGGTGATTCCATCCTTCATGTGCCAGGTAACGTAGCCCTCTGTGCCTCTTCTGCGTGTGCAGATAACAACAAGCGCTGCCTTCGAGGATTGTTCTAAACTTTAATAAACGAGCAGATGCCTGGTGCATAGAAAGTCAAGAAGAAGGGCTATTCTCATTGCTGTGTGGCCTTGTCCTCTCGCCCTGAGAGGCTGCAGCTTGTACAGGTCACTATGACCCTTCCCTGCCCTAGAAGTTAAGCAACAGGCCAGTGGCAGGATGGCCCTGCCCAGCTGCATGGGGGAGGTAAATGGTTTCCTGGGTTAGGGTATGGATGTGCATAGGGACCTTAAGGCTTTGAAGGACCAGCAGACTCCATCCCTGGCCTTGTACCCCTGTATCCTGCCCTGAGCAATGGGGAAAGGAATAAAGAGGGAAAGAGAGGAAGAGGAAGTCAGGGCCCAGCTGGGAAGGCCATGCCTGGACTTGGAGCTTCTGTTTCCATCAAGGGCATTTTTTTTTTTAAGTGAATGTTTTTTAGTAATATGTCCTACCTATTTTTCAAACGAATTAGTATTGCTGTGTCAGAGGTTTTGGGATTGGTATTGGCAGCAAGAACTTCCCCAGGGATCAGGACCTGGGCAGTGTTGTTGGGATTGCCCTCTATTTGGGCAGACCTTCATGGTCAGGGGTTAATTTCCTGGGGCTGGTAGAGCCTGAAGCAGGCATTCTGTAATTCTGCCCAGAATTCTGTGCCCATTCCCTCCACCCTGACCCAGTGGCTGTCATACTGTGGTGAGTGGCAGTGGGTTGGGCCCTAACATTCTGTGATGCCTGGATATGTGTTGAATGCGGGTGAAGTCAGGGAGGGGCAGGCAGGGCTGTAGCTGTAGGACCTGCTGAACCCAGCTGAACTCAACCTTTCTGTCTTTCTGCTTCAGA
>PVKS010050464.1:0-11542 GCA_004027875.1 Aplodontia rufa
AGCTAAAGATTTAGTTGAGAGCATCAACAGAGAACCCACAGAATGGGAGAAAATTTTTGCCTGCTACACCTCGGACAGAGGGCTAATATCCAGAATTTATAGGGAACTAAAGAAATTAAAATCCAAACTCACAAAAAATCCAATCGATAAATGGGCTAAAGAACTTAAAAGAAACTTCTCTCCAGTCAAAGTTCAGAAAACCCACAAATATATGAGAAAATGCTCTACATCATTAGCTATAAGAGAAATGCAAATCAAAACTTCAATGAGATACCACCTCACTCCTGTTAGAGTGGCAAGAAGGAAAAATACAAACAACGACAGATGCTGGAGGGGCTGTGGGAAAAGAGGAACACTACTACACTGCTGGTGGGACTGCAAATTGGTTCAGCCACTATGGAAAGCAGTATGGAGAATCCTCAAAAAATTAAGGATGGAACCACCTTACAACCCAGCTATCCCACTCCTGGGAATTTTCCCAAAAGATTTAGAATCTGCATATTATTGTGATGTGGCTTCATCAATGTTTATAGCAGCTCAATTTACTATAGCTAGATTATGGAACCAACCCAGATGCCCCTCACTTGACGAATGGATACAAAAGCTTTGGTTCATATATACTATGGAATACTACTCGGCTATCAGAGAAGACGATATTATAGCTTTCGAAGTCAAATGGGTGGAGATGGACAGAATTATGCTTAGTGAAGTCTCCCAAGCTCAGAGACTTAAGGGCCGAATGGTTTCTCTCATCTGTTGATACTAGAATTTATGTTGAAACAGTAGGACAGATGGCTGACCTAACAAAGCCTCAAACTGAATGACTTTCAGTGCAACAGGGGTGAAAGCTCCCTAGGGAACTTGGAGGTGTAGGGAAGGGGATGGGGAAGGGGGAGGGTATATGAAGAACTCATAGGAGTCTGGTGATGGGGAAGATGGGGGAACCGTCCCAGAAGCCGATGTTATTCCTACACTAGATACCCATTTAACACATGAGTTCTTCTGGGGGAACTGCAATAGATGAAACCCATAGTAGCTTATCTATGCATTAGCATTACCCCTGGATAACAAAGTTTATACACATTGATTGCTACAGTTTTGATAATGTTTCCCCCTCATCTGTATCCTGTATCGCAATATACTTCTAATAAATGTGGAAAAAAAATAAAGTGAGGGAGTCCTCAAGCAAGCTTGCCCCAGCAGGATTAAAAATCAGTTACGACTACAAGGCAGTCGAAAGATGTCAGTCTCACTGCTACAAAGCAGTCTTTAAAGTTTACTTGAGTAGTTTGTAAATAGAACTGGCACTTTATACACAAATGAACATGTACTGTCATGGGAAAAGCCTGATTTGGTTTCTACACCACATACAAAGTGTTATTTACCATTGATGGGAGCCAAATTCAAAATGCACAAGCAGCTAGAGCTCCACTTGTGTTGACTAAGGATATAATTCTGAGTTTTTCTTTAATGAATTGAAATGCTCTTTAATCAACTTTTAAGTCAGTCCTGTGCATACCTGGACATTAGTCTTTTGGTGCTGGTAGAAAACAGTTTATATCTTTTATCTTGGTCCCCAGGTATTGTCATGGCTTCTGCTCAACTGAGATACGGTGTCTTTCAGGCCAGGGAGTTTCTAACTTAAGTGATTGGGAATTGAGGCTTGATTTGGGCAACTTTAGTGACCCAGTGACATGTGAGGGACATTATCATTGTTTCTCAAATAGTACTTTTCTCAATTTATAATTGGTGTGAGGATTTAAAAGCTCCTTGTAGGCGGGATTTAGGATAATACTAAATTTTCAAATCATCCTTGGACAAAGTGACCTGCCTAGCACTCATTAAGAGGTAAAACCAGAACTGAAATTGGCTGTCCTAAAAGTTGTTCTTTTTCTAACTTTGTAAGTAGGTACTGATGAGACTTGATTTTTTTCATTCACTACATGTCTCAAATTAGAAGATATTTTTGACTCCTTTGTCAGTTCAGGTTTTACCTATTTGTATTTTGCAAGGGGGAAATCACCCAGTATTATCTTGAAATTAGTAATTGATAAGACACTGCTCACTATATTTTTTTTCTTTTTTCTTTTTTTTTTTAAGAGAAAGGGACAGTGAGAGTTGGAGCAGTGACTCAGCAGTCATGGCACTTGCCTAACATGTGAGAGGATGTGGGTTCGAACTCCAGCACCACCTACAACTTAGGGTTCATGCAATGAAAGCCACAAAGCTACATGAAAAACTAAATAAAATTGATTCTCTCACTGTCCCTCTCTCTCTCTCAAAAAAAGAGAGAGACAGAATATATATTATTTAGTTTTCCATGTGGTTTTCTTTGCTCTGACGCTATCACTCAATTGTGGGCTGGAGTATGAGCCCGCATCCTTGCATGTGCCAGGCAAGCACAGTAACTGCTGAGACACCACTCTAGCTCTGCCCAATGTAATTCTAACATTTCATTAGGTAGGAGCCTCACCTGGTGAGTTCCTCAACTAGGCGAAAACCAGTGCTGGTATGAGCTATTGATGCATGTTCCATTCAAGTGTTAATTTCAGGTTACGGTATAAACCAATAGTTAGCGGGAGCTAGTTTGGACTAATCTACCTTTGGGGAAAAAAGCCAAGATGTTACGGAAGATGCTTTGTGACATTGATCGTTGGCCCCAATTGTTAACTAACTGTGTTGTTGTATGCTGGTTGACCCCAATCGTTAACTAATTGTGTTGTATGCTGGTTGACCATTAATCAGTTTCCCTCATTGTATAGTCATTTTTTCAATTCCTATAATATGGAACTGTGTCTTGTAAATTATTGTTGCTTAAAGTTAATAAATTCAGGTTGTGTGGTGCTTAAAAAATATTTTTCCCTCTACTTGAATATTGATTGCCATTATTATCAGGTTGTGTGGTGCTTAAAAAATATTTTTCCCTCTACTGGAATATTGATTGCCATTATACTTTCTTTCTCTAGAAATTAGTCTATTCTAGATATTTCATTTAAATAGAATCATACAGAATTTGCCCTAGTTTGTCTTCATAATGTCCTCAAGGTTAATACATGTTGCAGTATATGGCAGATTTTCCTTCCTTTTCTAATACAGACATTCCACAGTATGTAAATAGAGCTTGTAAATGTATTCTCAGGTCTGAGAAATCCGTAGAAGACAGGCAGTGTTTCCTCAGTGAGGAAATGGGTGGTATGTACAGGAGAGGCTGAGTTAGTTGAACCTATTCAGGTGACTAAGACACCAGTTGTCAATATAAATTTTCAGATTTTTATTTTTCACAGATGAGAAAATCAACATTTTCCCCTCTGTCTCATCAATAGTATAAAAGAACTCTTCATATTGAAATATAACTCAAAGTCAAACAAAATCTTTGAAATTTTCTTCCAATGACTAGGCTTGAATCCACCCTGCATGGGAAAACGTGGCAGAAAGTATTCATGATGAATTTATGGTGTGACTCCTCCTTACTCCTGTGCTTCATATAATCACATATATATCTTGGGCAAACTTCCATGGGACAGAGTCAGTATTATTTGCCTGGAAGCATGTGGTGTTAATTTTCTCAGCTTGTCTTTATTCTTGGAATGAATTGGAGACATCTGAAGATGTTCAAGTATTTTTTGTATTTACCTTGATATAAAATGCTTTATCTTTCTTTCAAAAAACAATCTTTTGTTTTTTGATAAAGAGTAACATTGACTTTTGGAGCTCAAGTCTGAGCTCCATGATTTAAATCATGAGTTCTGGAGCTAAAATAACTATCCTGCTTCCAGGAACTTTAGGAATTTTTAGAATTTATTTAGTAGACAGTTCACTCTTTCTGTACTGAGGATTACAAGGAACCATTTTTTCATACAATGCATTTGCTCTCAGTAAAATGGTTGTGATTTGATTTCAAAATGAAGCAGGTCCAGCAGGTTGTGTATTTCCAAGACAGGCCAATTCTGCATGCTGCAGTGCTCTGGCCTCCCCATATGCCAGAGACTGACTGAGCAGTGTCCATTTGCCCTGATTCTAGGAGTTGTTCAGTAGGCCTCAGCTCTTAGCAGAACTGCTGACCCCAATTTACCTGGCCTGGTGAAGTTTGGTTTTTGGTTTCTGGACATATTCTTGGACATTCTTTCAGTATATTTGTGTAGATCAGCATGTAATGTCTAGGGTTGAATTCTGATAAATGTCTACATTATAAGGAGGTTCAAATACAGTAGCAACTTACCATATTTTAGGCATTGCTAAGTACTCAGAGTATTTATTCATTTAGTTCTCCCAAAGACCCCAGCAAGTCTGTGCATTGAGTTTCTCTTTAACTTTTCATCCCCATGATCACAGGATTGTCTTCCTCATTGAACTCGAAGGCATATGTAGAAGTGTTTGTGTCCCTTGACTCCAGGTAATATCTCCAAGAACTTTAGCATCTTTTATATGGTTAGCTGTAAAGAACATTTGCTGCAGATATATAGCAAGAGCTGGTGCTTATCCTGGTATTTAACAAGCATGCTATACAGTTGATGCTCAGATGGCAAAGGGAACATGGGTATTATGTATTCCTGTCAATAAACGAGGAGAGAAAGAGTACCCATAGGAAAACAGTGTTTCTTCTGAACTGAAAATATGGAAGGAGGAAGGAGAATGCATGAGGGCAAGCACCTAGATGAAAGGCGTGGTGAAGGATTGGCAGCTGGGCTGGGCTGCTGGGTTGGGGACTCTATCCCTCAGCAGGTCAGTAGCACAGCATGTAGATGAAGCCTTTTCCTGGATCCCATCACTGAAGGAAACTCTCCCACCTGCCCTTTCCAGGTGACACAGGGAGGATTTGGCTATAGATATAGATATTCTTGTCCTACATGAGAATGAAGTTTCCAAATTCCTAAGCCTTCTTAGACGGGTTCTTCTAACCACCACTGCATTTAGTAACCACCCAGGGAGGAAGACAGCCTCAGGTCAGATCCCAGGCCATGTTTATGGAGAAAGGAACTTCACATTTCTTCAGTCTCTATGTGTAGTGAAGAGAAGAAAGGGAACCTTTTGAAATATGTAGAACTAACAATCTGAGATAAGTTTTGTGAAAGTAAAAGAGAACAGAATGGTGAAAACAACATTGAAAGACCTTTTCAAAATGGGGTTGGGAGGCCTATAGGAAGAAGGATTTAAAAATGACTCAAACTATGCCTAAGAACATGAAATCTGCTTACCCATTGACCACCACCCTCTAGAAAAGATGCATTGTGCCTGGAGACTCACAAGAGATTATTGGATTCCTGTTTTATGGATGATTTAATATGTACATACATTATTTTCTTGATCTTCTATCAGTCATGTAGGCCCTATCCCAGAACCCTGTTTTATTCTGGGTTTTTTTATTTGTCCAACATAGTTTTACATATTGGAAGGAATAGTTGTTACCTCCCCTTGCTGGGAATGTGACTGCCTCACACATCATCTCTTGGGGCAAGTGGTGACCTCAAGACACTCAAGAGTGGGGTGATAATGGTCCCAGGTGAGCTCAGTTCAGGTTGGCCACTCTCCTGGGAACAGCAGGAGTCCCTTACAGCTGCACCAGGATCCACAAGACTCCCAGTGACTCCTGGGTTGCTGGTTGAGGTGGGACAAGAGTTTCTGCAGGCAGACACTAAACTGCCCAATAGTGTAACCTGAGTCACCCTAAAGTTGGCTCTCACAGGAAGCAGGGAAGGTAAATGTTTGCAACCTCTCTACAGGAAAAAATTATGGGGAGGCCTCCTGGGAATCTCACTCTCAGCTGAGATCACCAAAATTCAATCCCTCCAACAAACTCATCTGGGAAGTGACTCCACCTAGAATTCAGATGTGAACACATATCCCTAACTGTACATTTGACTTCAATGATAATAATTCATAACCTTCCCAATTCTCTTTTCTTTGTTCTTGGAATTGGTGTTTCTAGGTGTATATATTTTGTTTGTTTTTGTGTGTGTTTGTTTTTTACTGTTGCTATGTTTTGTTGTGTCTATCTGTGCTATGTCCATATTGTTGGGGTTTGCCCTGTGACTGTCTGCAATGCTGCAAACTAGTGCTCTGTCTCTTTGGGCTGAAAAGACCCCTAGTCTCTAATACCCTTCTTACCTTTTTGCTGTCAATTCCTAAACTGTATTCCAATATCTCTCATCCTCTCTCAAAGTCATTACCCTACTCTCATCCCATTTCTATCTTTACCTTAATTTTAGCAGAATAGCCTACATCATCTCTTGTAGCTCTATATCTTAATTGACAAGTTCCACACTACCTTCCTACCTCATTCTTTTTGCTCTTTTGACTTTTCCCCTTCACCTACAGAGGTCCTGGTAAACTGAAGTGAGCGCCATAGTTGAAAACCAGTGTTTGCTTGCTACCCAAGTATAGTGTGAGAACTCTCATGGAAGAAAACTGCTAATCCGATTGCTCCTATAGGTGCTAATCAACACGGTAACAGTTACAGTTGGCATTGTCTGTTATATGCATTGGCTGCACTTATTGACTCCTACCCCCTATCCCCTGAGATATTGGAAAAACAAAAAAGTCCACAATAATTCTCAGTTCAACCATTGAACTGTGCTACCCAAACTGTACCCCAGCCCAACTAAGCAAAGAGATAAAAAGCTCCAAAACCATTAACAAAGCCCCCAAGAGAATTATTCAGTGACAGTCCTCAAGCCACACTTCCTGCAACTGAGAATGAGGAAAAAGCAAAACAATCCTCCATTTCAATCCCACAGTTCCCCATCCAAGGAGTCCATGGTCAGGGTTCTAGATGAAAACCTAGAAAAATGTATCAACATGATTAGTAATTCAATCAAAGAATTAAAAGAAGACTTAAGGAAAGAGATAAGAGTGCAATTTCAGGAGATGAGAGACCACATATATATATATAGAGCTAGACATTCTCAAAAGAGATGTAGAAGAGCTCTTAGAATTGAAAAATACTGTCAACCAAATCAAAAGCTCATTGGAAGATACTAATACCAGAGTAAATTCAGTAGAAAATAGAACCTCAGCTCTCAATGAATATCGGACAACAAAAACAGACTGAGCAACGTTGTGTTCAAGGAGGACAGACAAGAAAAGAAGCTTGTTTAGCTTGATCAGAACTTCCAAGTAGTATTTGATGAGATGAAAAGAAATAACATGAGAGTAGTTGGGATTGAAGAAAACATTGACCAACAAAAAAGGGACATGAAGAATTTTCTGAGTGAAATTGTCAAGGAGAATTTTCCCCATATCAGAATTGATCCAGAAAATCAAATTCAAGATGCCTATAGGACACCAAATAGACCTAACCAAATGAAAAATTCACCGAGACACATCATATGTAAAATGAATAACAGAGAAAATCAAGGAAAGAATCCTAAAAGCAGCCAGGGGAAAACACCAAATCACATTCAGAGGCAGACCAATAAGGATTACTATGGATTTCCTAGATCAGATAATAAAGGCTAGGAGAGCATGGAATGATATTTTTCAAATATTGAAAGAAAACAATTTTCAGCCAAAGACATTATTTCCTGCAAAACTCAGCTTTAATGTGATGGAGAAATTAAATAGTTTAATGATAAATTCAAACTAGCAAGGAACATGAACACAAAACCTGCTCTACAGAAAATTCTCAAGGATACATTTCATTTAGAAGAACATTCCAAAAAACTTCCAAAACCCATAAACAGAAGAAAGTTAATAATCACATAACACACTAAAAGATATCCAAGATGGTACAAAACACAGCAATTGTCACAATGTCAGGAATCCAGAATCCCATATCTGTTCTAACTCTGAACATGACTAGACTCAATGCCCCAATCAAAAGACACAGATTGGCTTACTGGATCAAAAAACAAAATCCAACAATATGCTGCCTCCAGGAGACACACCTCACAACAAAAACAGACACAGACTGAAGGTGAAAGGTTGGCAAAATGTCTAACAGGCTTGTGGCCCAAAAAAGAAAGCCAGTATTGTGATCATTCTATCCAACAAAGTTAATTTTGACCAAAAACAAGTCAGAAAGGACAAGAAAGGTCACTATATCATAGTAAAAGGAATAATTCATCAAGAAGACATAACAATAGTCATCATTTATGCCCCCAATTATAGCTCTCTCAAATATATGGAAAAAATACTCAAGAATATTAAACTCCTCATTGCTCTCAACATAATAATACTGGGGGACTTTAACACCATTATCAACAATAGAAAGATCCTCAAAGAAAAAAATCAACAAAGGTATCTCTAACCTTAACAAGTCTGTAAATCAACTGGACTTAACAGACATTTACAGAATATTTCATTCCAAATTGGCTGAGTTTACCTTCTTCTCAGTAGCTCATGGATCCTTCTCAAAAATAAACCATATACACAAAGCTAACCTTAACAAATATTAAAAAGTTGATATAGTCCCATGTATCCTGTCAGACCACAATGGTTTGATCTTAGAAATTAACAGCAAGAAAAACAACAGAAACTACTCAAATACTTGGAAATTGAATAATGCTCTCTTAAATGAAGAATAGAAAAAAGAGTTAAAGAGGACAGAAATCAAGAAATTCTTGGAAACAAATGAGAATGATGAAACAACATATTGAAATCTCTGGTATAGTATGAAAGTATTCTTTTGTTTTTATTTATTTATTTATTTTTTTAAGAAAGAGGGACAGGGGGCTGGAGCAGTGGCTCAGCGATTTTGGTGCTTGCTTGGCAAGCATGATGACCTGGGTTCAAATCCCAGCACCACGTACACAACTAAGTGTTGGAGCACTTATACTAAGGCCACGTGAAAAAAACTAAATAAAGTTTTTTCTCCCTTTCTCTGTCTCTCTCACTGTCCCTCTCTCTTTAAAAAAAAGAAAAAAAAATGAGGGAGAGTGACAGAGAGCAAGAGAGAAAGAGAATGAATTTTATTTAGTTTTTAATGTGGCCTCCATTGCTGTGACACCTCATTGTATTTGTGGTGCTGGGGTTTGAGTTCATATCCTTATGCATGCCAGGCAAGCATAGTAACTGCCAAGCTACTGCTCCAGCCCAAAAAGCATTCTTAAGAGGTGAATTTATAGCATTGAGTGCCTTCATCAAAAATCAGGAAAGAGCCCAAATAAATAGACTTATGCTGCAACTCAAATCCCTACAAAAAGAGGAACAATCCAATCCTAAACCTAATAGAGGACAGGAAGTAACTAAGGTCATAGAGTTAATATAAATGAAATTGAGAACAAAAAAAATAATACAAAGTATTTACAAAATAAAAAATTGGTTCTTTGAAAAAATAAATAAGATCAACAGACCCCTTGCTAACCTCACCAAAAGGCAGAATGAAATGAAGCAAATCAACAAAATCAAAGAAGAAAATGGAGAAATCACCACTGACTCAACCAAAATCCAGAAGATTATCAGAAATTATTTTGAAAAGGTATACTCTTCCAAGTTTGCTAATCTGGAAGAAATGGACAAATATCTTGCCACATACAACATTCTCAAATTAACACAGGAGGACATTGAAATTCTAAACCAACCAATCTCAAATAGTAAAGTTGAAACAGCAGTCAAAGGCCTTCCATAAAAGAAAAACCCAGGACCTGATGGATTCTCATCACAATTCTGCCAGATCTTTTCAGTTGAATTAACACTGATCCTCTACAAGCTTTTCCATGAAATTGAAAGGGTTGGAACCCTCCCAAATATTTTTATGAAGTAAATATAACACTGACACCAAAACCCAACAAGGACACACCAAGAAAACTACAGACCACTTTCCCTGATGAACATAGATGCTAAAATCCTTAATAAAATTTTAGCTCTCTGGATCCAAAATACATCAAAAAGATAATACATCAAGTGGGCTTCATCCCAGGAATGCAGGGCTGTTTCAACATATTCAAATCAATAAATGTAATTCACCACTTAAACAGAATTAAAAATAAAAATCATATAATCATTTCAATTGATGCAAAAAAGGACTTTGATAAAATTCAGCACCCATTTATGCTCAAAATTCTGGAGAAGATAGGGATCAAAGTAACAAACTTCAGTTTTGTTAGAGCCCTTTATGAAAAACTCATAGCCAACATTACTCTTAATGGAAAAAGACTGAAAGCATTCCCATCGAATTCAGGAACAAGACAAGGATGTTAACTTTCACCACTCTTATTCAATATAGTCCTTGAATCTCTAGCCAAAACTATTAGACAAGAGAAGGAAATCAAAGGAATTCAAATAGGAAGAGAGGAAGTCAATCTGTCTCTATTTGTTGATGACATGATCCTATACCTAGAAGACCCAATAAACTCGATCAGAAGATTTCAAGAGCAAAGTGGCTGGATATAAGATCAACACTCATAAATCATTAGCTTTCCTATGCCCCAGCAACAATTCCACTGAAGAAGTAATCAGGAATTCTGTCCCATTCACAATTTCCTGAAAAAGAATAAAATACTTGGGAATCAATTTAACAAAGGGTATTAAGGATCTCTACAAGAAAAACTATTGAACATTAAAAAAAGAAATTGCAGAAGACCTGAGTAGATGGAAAAACATTCCAAATTCTTGGTTAGGCATAATCAATATAATCAAAATGGTCATTCTACCAAAAGCCCTATATAGATTCAATGGAATCACCATCAAAATGTCAATGTTATTCTTCACAGATATAAAAGAGCAATTCTCAAATTCATATGGAATAACAGAAGGCCCACAATAGCCAAAACATGACTAAGCAAGAAAGAGGAAAGAGTAGGTGTCACATTGGAGACTTGAAATTATACTATAGGGCTATAGTAACAGAAACAGTGTGGTATTGGTACAAAACAGAAATGAGGACCAATGGAACAGAATAGAATATACCGAGATTTTCAACCCTGAAATCTTTAACCATCTGATATTTAAGGGGGAAAAGGCATAATGTGGAAGAAGGACAGCCTGTTCAACAAATGGTACTGGACAAACTGGACAGCCATATGCAGACAACTGAAATGGGATCCTTACCTCTCACCCTACACAAGAATCAAACCAAATGGTCCAAGGATCTGGAAATTAAACCAGCAACTCTATAATTGCTTAAAGAAAAAATAGGATCAATACTCCACAATATAGGTGTTAGCATCGCCTTAACAAGACTCCCAGAGTGCTGGCATTAAAGCCAAGAATAAATGAGTGGGATGCCATCAATCTGAAAAGCTTCTGCACAGCTAAAGAATTAGTGAAGAGTGTCAAGAGAGAACCTACAGAATGGGAGAAAATCTTTGCCTGCTATACCTCGGATGGAGAGCTAATATCCAGAATATACAAAGAACTCAAAAAACTGACAAACATGACAATAATCCAATCAACAAATGGGAGAGCTAATCCCTATAAAGATACCTATGTCGTTCTTTAAAGACATAGAAAAAGCAATTCTCAAATTCATTTGGAACAACAAAAAACCAAGAATTGCCAAAGCACTACTAAACAAGAAAGATGAAACAGGAGGTTTTGCCATTCCAGATCTAAAACTATACTATAGGGCCACAGTAACAAAGACAGCATGGTACTGGTATCAAGA
>PVKS010050465.1:0-11545 GCA_004027875.1 Aplodontia rufa
CACACACACACACTCTCTCTCTCTCTCTCTCTCTCTCTCTCTATATATATATATATATATGCAAATATACTTACATGTATGTACATATATATTCTATTCTTATATACCTGAGAAAGAATATGTGTGTATACATACATATATATGAAAAAGAATATATCTCCATCCTAGGTTTGTTTTTGTTTTGTTTTGTTTTTGGTACCAGGGATTGAACCCAGGGTCACTGAGTCACATGCCCAGCCCATTTTTATCTTTTATTTTGAGAGAGGATCTTGCTAAGTTACTCAGGGTCTCGCTAAGTTGCTGAGGCTAGCTTTGAACTTCAACCCTCCTGCCCAAGCCTCTTGAATCACTGGTATTACAAGCATGTGCCACCAGGCCCAGCAACTTCCTAGTTAATTTTTAATAGTCTGTAGGAAAAGGGAAAAAAATTTTAATTAAAAAAGTATTCTATTGGCAACGCATACATAGAACATGAAGAGAGGCAGTCAACAGGGTCGAGCATTTTAAGTAAGAAGTTACACACGCTGTAAAAGCAGCTTCGGTGGCAGCAACAGATGTGCCTGGATAAATCACTATCTTCTCAGGCAGTCTCACGGGCCAGCATCTCTGTTCTGATGACAAGGCAATAAAAGAGAACTGCTTGTGAAAACGGTTTTCTCCCTGGACCCCTCCTGCCTCCTACAATACTATCTTCCCAGGAGCCAGGAGGACATTTTTAAATAGATCAGCTCATGCTGCTCCCCATCACATCCTTCTATGGCTTTGCACTGCTCTTAAAACACAATCTGAACTCCTATCCAGGGTATGCGTGACACTGTCGACCTTAAGAATCCTTGCCTGGGGCTGGGGGTGTAGCTCAGTGGTAAAGCATGGGCTTAGCATGCACAAGGTCCTGGGTTCCATCCAGAATAAATAAATAAGAATTCCTGTATGGTCCAGTCCCCACCCCACCTATCTCCCCAAACAGCTCCTCCACAGCTGCCTCCTGCTTTCCAAACACTCCAAGAGTCTTCCCACCCCAACATGTCACATGTGCTGTTCCTAAGTTCTGGAATACCCACCCAATGCCTCACAGAGCCAAGAGTGATGCCGCACACTAGGGAGGCTGAAGCAGGAGGATCATGAGTTAAGAGTCAGACTCAGCAACTTAGTGAGGCCCTGAGTAACTTAGCAAAACCCTGTCTCAAAAGGAAAAAAGTAAAAAGGGCTGTGGATGTGGCTCAGTGGTAAAGTGCCCCTGGGTTTAATCACTGATACCAAATTAAATAAATAAAAAGCATAGCTCAATGGTACAGCACTTGCCTAGCTTGTATAAAGCCCTGGGTTCCATTCACATACTTAGTATGTATGTGAATATGCTTGTAACAAGCATTTGCAGACACATAAATGTACCATCTATGTATATATTATCGTACGCTGTGTACGTTTATCAGTATACAAGTATATAAATCCCTTCAACCCACAGTATGTTATATACTGACACATTTTGGATTTTGGTTTGATACCAGCTTTATCAAACTCATTTGAGGCAGGCATAAAAGTCTATCTCCTCTCTAAATTCAATGTTCCTTGCAAACAAATAATCTCTGTCACATATCAGTATTGCCAAGGACCATAGCACACACGTTTGCTAAATGCACACCGCCTCCAAGGCCACAGTGATGAACTGGGCTGCACATTAGGACATCTGAACGCATTTCAGAGATCTTGAGCCCTGGTTTAATGCACAACTTCCACAGAACCCACCGAACACCAGTAGGTGCCTTTCTTTTCCTTAAACATCTCAACACTGGATGTCAAGCGCTGCCTGCGTTTCCCAAAGGAAAGAGGAATAAGCTGCGTCCCTATTGTTCTGCCTAACAAAGTACATCGAGGCCTGCTAGCAACAATCACAAACATGAGCTGGCTCTGCTTCCCAGCGCCATGTGCAACTCCTAACAGCCTCCACACTGACCACGCAGCAGTCTGCGCTTGAGCGGCTCTGGCCAGAAACCTGGCCTCGCATCAGGACAGACATTAATAAAGACAACCCAGTTGCAACTGGAAAGGCACACAGGCAAGTTTATTTACTCCCACAGGAGATAAACAAACATGGCCACCAGGGAGAGCCTGGGACAAAATGTACTTGACCCACAGTAGATAAACCAAAAGCCTGGAATCCAGGAACAAGCTCAATTTTCTGCCCCTCTCGGTTCTAGTACATATCTTTCAGAGCAACAAAGCATGTAACACATGCTAATGGAAGATTCAAAATGCGGGTAGTTTTGTCAGGTGAACAAGTGTAGAATAAGGCATGAAAGCAATCTCAAAACCTAAATTTAGGGGTTGGGGTGATAGTTCAGTGGGAGAACATTTGCTAGCACATTGCCAAAAAAATTTTTTTAATTCCATAAAAATACTGCTAAATCACCCAGAAGTCATTTAATTACTCAGTGTGATGTTAAAAAAAAAAATCAGTGAACAGAAGATATGGGTATTTGAATTACTGAATGCATACAAAAATCTAAACCCTATAGATACCAAAAGCAGTCATTCTGATAATTAAGGAAAACAAAATTCAGAATGACACTTGCCATTCGAGTATCAATCATATAACTTCCCCAAATTCTCCATCTAAACTAACTACTGGGTGGGCTGGAGCAGTGGCTCACCGGTTACAACGCTTGCCTGGCATGCACGAGGATGCGGGTTCAAACCCCAGCACCACCTACACAACAAAGTGTCGGAGAAACAAAGGCCAGATGAAAAACTAAATAAACTTGATTCCCTCTCTCTAGGAAAAAAAAAGACTGTGGTACTGGTATAAGGATAGACAAACAGATCAATGGAACAGAATACAGTCCAGAAAAGACCCACACATAAAATGACGATTGGTATTTTTTTTTATTGATTATTTGATTGACTGATTGATTTTACCACTAAGTTCCATCTCCAGCCCTCTTTATTTTGTTTGAGACAGACTCACTAAATTGCCCAGGTTGGTCTTTTTTTTTTTTTTTTTAAAGAGAGAGGGGCAGTGAGAGAAAGAGAAAGAATGAATTTTATATAGTTTTTCACATGGCCTCAGTTGCTCCAACACTTCATGGTGTATGTGGTGCTGGGGTTTGAACTCGCGTCCTTGCGCAAACCAGGCAAGCGCTGTAATTGCTGAGCCACCACTCCAGCCCGCCCAGGTTGGTCTTGAATTTGCAATCCCCCTGCCTCTGCTTCAGAGTCACTGGGATCACAGGTGTGTGCCAATGTATCCAACAGGACAACTGATTTTGAGCAAAGGTACAAACTCAATGGGGACAGTCTCTTCAACAGTGCTCACCACTGGATATCAACATGCAAGAAAGAGATCAGACCAAGCATGGTGGTACACTCCTGCAATCCGTGATTTAGGAGGCTAAGGCAGGAGGACCAAAAGTTCAAGGCCAGCCTCCGGCCTTAGCAATTTAGTGAAACCCTGTCTCAAAATAAAAGTCAAAGGACTGGGGATGTAGCTCAGTGGTCAAGACTTGCCTAGAATGCAGAAGGCCCTGGGTTCAATTCCCAGCAGTATCAGGCAGGGGGGAAAAAGTGAATCATAAACCTAAAACTATTAAACTTGTAGAAGACAAGCCCTTAGGTTAAGCTAAGATTTCTCAGAAATAATACCAAAAGCATGATCCATACAAAAACAAATTGATAACCAGGACTTCATCAAAATTAAAAACCTCTGTTCTTTAAAACAATGTTAAAATAAAGAAAATGAAGACAAGCCACAGATTAGGAGAAAAAAAATCTGCAATTCTGAAAAATGCCTTGTACTCAAATAAAGAATTCTCAAATCTCACAAATAAGAAAACAAATAATGCCGGGATGGTGGCCCATCCCTGAAATCCCAGCTAGTCCAGGCTGAGGCAGGAGCATCAAAAGTTTGAGGTCAGCCTTGGCAACTTAGGGAGACCCCGTTGCTAAACAAAAAATAAAAATAAGGCTGGAGATGTGGCCCAATGGTAGAGCACCCCTGGATTCAATCCCCAGAACACCACATGCGCACATGCGCGCGCGCGCGCACGCACACACACACACACACTCTCTCTCTCTCTCTAAAAATTATAAATAGATCGGAACAGACATGTCATCAAAGAAAATATACAGATGGCAAATAAGCACATGAAAAGAAAATCAACATGATCATTCATCAGGGAAAACACAAATTAAAACCTCTGTGAGGGGCTGGAGCAGTAACTTGGCAGTTACCCTGCTTGCCTGGCATGTACAAGGACATGGGTTCAAACCCCAGCACCATACACACAACCAAGTGTCAGAGCAACAAAAGCCACATGAAAAACTAAATAAAACAGAGTCTCTCTTTCTTATTGTGTCTCTCTTTATTGAAAAAAAAAAAAAAACCTACCGTGAAATGTCACATCTAAAATGGCTAAAATTAAAAAAGGCTCATCACACCAAGTGTTGCCAAGGATGCAGAGAAACTGCATGCAATTTTCATAGACTATTGGTAGGAAAGTGAACTAATAAACACAGTGTACTCTCAGCTTCCTGTAAGGCTGAGGCAGGAGGATGAGTTCAAGGCCAGTCTGCGCAATTTAGTGTGACACAGTTTCAAAATTTAAAAAAAATGAAAAGGGCTGGGGATGTAGTAGACGGCCCCTGAGTTAATTCCCCAGTGTGGGGGGAGTAGGAGAAGAGTATGTAAGCAGAATAATCACCTTTGAAAACAGAGAAATAGACTTCTATTTTTTCTTCCTTTTTTGGGGGTGTGTGTGTGAGAGAGATACTGAGGATTGGAAGCCAGGAGGGGGCTCTACCACTGAACTACGTACCCAATCTTTTAAATTTATTTTGAGACAGGGTCTCAATAAATTGCCCAGGCTGACCTCATACTTGGGATACTCCATCTCAGCCTCCCGAGTCCCTGGGATTCCAGGTGTGTGACAGATGCAAATTTTTGACAGTGTATTCTGACAGTTAAATATACATCTACTGTATGAGCCAGCCATTCAACTTCTAGGTATTTATCAAACAGAAACGAAATCATGGGTCCATACAAACTCTTGTATATAAGCACTTAGAGCATCTATTCTTGACAGCCAAACTCTGCAAACAGCAAACGTCCATCAACAGGTGGATGGATAAGCAAACTGCAATATATCCTCCAGCGGGACACTGTTCAACTAAGCAATAAAAGCAATGAAGAGGCCTGGGGCAGTGGCTCAGCGGTTACGGCACTCGCCTGGCATGCTCAAGTACACAGGTTCAAACCCCAGCATCCACATACACAGCGGAGTGTCAGGGCAATGAAAGCCATGTGAAAAACTGAATAAAAATTGATTATCTCTCCCTCTCCCTCCCTCCCTCTCTCTCTCTCTCTCTGTCCTTCTCTCTTTAAAAAAAAAAAAAAAAAAGGAATGAACAGCTGGTGACGCATGCTTGTGATCCAATTTACTCAGGAGGCTGAGGCAGGAGGATCAGAAGTTCAAAGCCAGGCTCAGAAACTTAGGCCCTAAGCAACTAAGAGAGACCCTGTCTCAAAATAAAATACAAAAAGGGTTGGGGATGTGACTCAGTGGTTAAGCACCCTGGCTTCAATCCCCAGTACCAAAAAAATAAAAAACAAGCCATGACCTATCTGATACACACTCCAACATTGATGAATCAAAGTATAATTATGTTGAACATAAGAACCAGACACAATAAGAGTACATACTGTTTAATAACATTTATATAAAATTCTAGAAAATGCAAGCTAATATACAGTAACAGAAAAAAGAATAGTGGTTGACTAAGAACAAAGAAGGGATTATAAAGGGAAGGAGGAAAATTTAGGATGGTGATGGACAGGTTTAGTATCTTGACTGTCCTGACTGAGGCAATAGTTTCCCAAGTGTATTCAAATAGCAAAACTTACCAAATAACACACTTGAATATATACATAAAGCTGGTCAAAAATAATAGCCACCAATTACGTGTGCTGTGTTCACAACCTGTTTGTTTGTTTGTTGTTGGCACACATTTCTTCCTACAACAGGTAAGCAAGAAACCTCAGGGTTGGAGGGGAAAAGGAATAACTTCATTGCAAACTGTCATCTTGACCACTTGCTGCTCTGGCTACGCCAACTCGACCAGGCTTCTAAACTAACAAGCTGGACAATGTAGGGTCTATTACTACCCAGCCCCTTTCCCCGCCCCCAGCCCCAGTCTTTTTGTCTCCTAAAGCAGCAGATCCTTACTTGTCTGCAAGAGCAGACACAAGGAACAAAAGGCTCAATGACTATTTGACAGATTAAAGAATAGACAACTGTTTTATTTAAAAGCTCCCTAAAGAATTAGAACATTTGAGGCTATACACTGCTCTGTTGAAATGCAGTTATATATTACCCAGATCTGAAAGCACTTGCCAAGAGACCTGTCCAAGCCACTCTCTTCTTAAGAGTTTTCAGGGTTTTTTTCCTCTGCTTTTTTATTCCAGATCCATGAATAAATAGCATGCAGTTGTGTTTTGAGGAGAAATTCCTAATATTTTGAAAAGTCTCTCATTCAAATAGCCACAACAACTTGAAATCATTTTTTAAAGGTCTAAGGTAGTGACCATTAACTGGACAATCATGGAAAAGAACGACAGTGGATCTTATGTGTGTGTGGTGCATAAAGGGGAGGTGATACAAAATAGCAGAATCATTTGAAAACCAGAAGCCACATTAGTGGTTTTGGTTTTTCGTTTGTTGTTTTTGTTTTGTTTTGTTTTGTTTTTTGAGAGGGGGACAGTGAGAAAGAGAGAGAGAGAGAGAGAGAGAGAGAAACAGAATCAATTTTATTTATTTTTTATTTGTTGCGTATGTGGTGCTAGGGTTTGAACTTGCCTCCCATGAACATGCCAGACAAGCGTTATAACCGCTGAGCCCCCACTCCAGCCCCCACATTAGTATTTAACAACAAAGTTACCACTTACAAATCAGTAGGAATGGTTACAAAATAACAATAGCAACGTGGTGATTAAATCTGGGGATTCAGACTCCACCACTTATGAGCTGAGTGACATAAGGCAAATTGCTCAACTTTTCAAACTCAGTTTACTCATCTTAGGAACAGGATAATAGCACCGGCCTCAAACGATTGTTGTGAGGATTCGATGTGTACGTTTTCTAAAAAGCTAAATAAACGTTAGCTATGAGTTGTATTATTACCTTGACTTTTCAAAGGACCTCGTTGGCTCACTAATCCTCCTTTAGACCCTTAGTTTCGAATCCTGTTACTTATTCACTTATTCGCATGTAGCTTCTGAGCCTCAGTTTCCACATCCGTTAAAAGGGAACCATTACAGTTACCTGACTTTAAAGGTGGTAGTGAAGGATTAAATGATTAGATAACGCTCCCTTCCCTCCCACCTCCCAAAGCGAAGATTGCAGAGGAAGGAAATACTTTTAGTGGCTGCAGATACCGTCAGTTTTTCCATTTCTGGCACGTGAGGCGGGGAGGGAGGAGATGCAAAGGGGCATACAAAAGAGTAAGGGGTCCGGAGCGCAGGCCCCCGGTGCACACCAGCGGCAGAGGGGCCCAGCCCCGCGCCACTGCGCGCCCGCGTCCCGGGCCAGGGAGTCTCCCGGAGCGAGCGTGGTTATTTCGGAATCACCATGAGGCAATTCTCATGAGGCAATGGGTCAGGAATGCGGCGCCGACCCGGCCACTGGCGTCCGCGGCTCCCCGGGCGGCCCTACCTGCCCGGGTCCCGACCCGCATCCCGGGGCTGCGGAGCCGGAACTCGGGGAGGCAGGAAATGAATGGGGACCCGAGGGGAGGGGGCGCGGCGGGCCCGGCCCGGGGCCCCGGGCGCGCGAGGGGGCTGCACGGGAGCCGCCCCCCACGTACACACGGACCGGAGCCCGCGGCCCGGCGGGGCGCCCCCTCCCGGGCGGGGCTCCTCGAAGGCGGAGGGGCCGGGCCGAGGCCGCGGCCAGGCCCCTCGGGGATCCTCACCTCCGCGATGTCATGTTCCTCCCGCCCTCCGGCTCCGCGACGGACCCGCTCCTTGCTCAGGCTCCGCTGGTTCCGGTCACATCGGGCTGGCCCGAGGGAGGCCCGCTCGGGACCGGACAGGGGGCAGAGCCAGCCGGCCGCGCGCTGACCCCCCTCCGGGCCTGGGGATCCCGGAGACTCTGCAGCCGCCCCCCGAGCCCGGCTCGCTCCTCCTCCTCCCCCGCCCCTCGCCGCCGGCGCCGGCGTGACGTCAGCGCGCGCGACGCCCGCGCTACTTCCTGCTTCTCGGGGGCCGAGCGCGGGCTTCCAGCTGCCAGTTTTGTGGCTCTGACAGCGGCCGCCACGCAGTTCCCAGAGCAGCCCCGCTTCCTTTTTAAGCCTCCGCTGCTGAGTGCGCGCCGCGCTCGGCGTTGGACGCGCTGGATCCGATCCTCCCACGCGGTCCGTTTCCCTCCTCGCGCCCGCGAGGTCGAGTTTCATTCATTTTATTCTCCGCCTCGCTGGGCCGCTTAGAAACTGTAACCTTAGGAAAGTTACTAAATCTCTGTGAGCCTCAGGTTCCTCCATTTCTTCGTTCTTGTAAAATAAATGGTAGTAAGCGTATTTTCTTTCATGGGTTATTGTTAAGATTAAATATGTAAAATGGCCGGGCGCTGTGGCGCACGCCTGTAATCCCAGCTAGTGGAGAGGCTGAGACAGGAGGATCGCAAATTCAAAGCCGGCCTCAGCAAGTTAGCGAAACCCTGTCTCAAAAAAAAAAAAAAAAGAAAAGAAAGGGCTGGGAATGTGGCTCAGCGGTTAAGCACCCCTAGGTACAAAAAACAAATCGTCTTCAGTATATGCAAATTTATTTCACGAAACAGCTATTCATAATGCAGTTCCCCGACCACCTAAACATTCTGGCCACTGAAATGACTGGAGCGTTTTTCTTTTTCTTTTCTCTCCTTTTTAAAAATTTTTATTTTTGTTTGTTTTGGTTTTGTTTTTTGGCAGTACTGGAGATGGGGATTGAACCCAGCAATATTCTACCACCAAGCTACATCCTCAACATTTTTTTTTTTTTTTTTTTGAGACGGGGTCTTGCTTCATTGCCCAGATTGGCCTCGATTTTGCAATCCTTTCCAAATCGCTCCAATTACAGGTGTGCACCACCGTGCCTGGCTTCAAACATCTTAACTTTTTTTTTTTTATTACCAGGAATTGAACCCCAAGAGCATTTAAACACATCCTAGCCCTTTTTTTAATTTTGAAACAAGGTCTTGCTAAGTTGCTTAGAACCTTACTAAATTCTGAGACTGGCTTTGAACCTGGGATCCTCCTGCCTCAATCTCCGCAGCACTGGAATTACAGGTGTGCCCCACTGCGCTAAGAGGGCGACTTAACTAATCTTAAACATGCAGGCTTACCCTTCCTAATCCCTTCTCTATAGTAGCCAGGGTACAGTTGTTCCTCCATGTCCACAGATTCCATATTTTAGACAAAAAAAGCAAACACAGATTGAAAACAAGCAGAAAAATGTACTTAACTACATCAGATTTTTTATTACTCCTTAAACAATACAGTATAATACGTATTTACATAGAAGTTACATTTTAGCAGTTACATTTTATTAGGTGTTCTAATTCATCTAGAGATGAATTTAAAGTATGAGAAAAAGCCAGGTGTGGTGGTGCATGCCTGTAATCCTAACATCTTGGGAGGCTGAGGCAGGAGGATTACAAGTTCAAAGCCAGCCTCAGCAATTTAGCAAGGCCCTAAACAACTTAGCAAGACCCTGTCTCAAAATAAAAATAAAAGGGGCTGGGGATGTAGCTCAGTAGTTAAGCACCCTGGGTTAAATCCCTGGTACAAAATAAATAAATTTATATAAAGGGCTGGGAATGTGGTTCAGTGGTTAAGCATCCTGGGGTTTAATCACCAGGACCAAAAAAAAAAAAAAAAAAAAATTAAAGTATATGAGAAGAGCCACACATAGTGGCAGTGACACACACCTGAAAGCCCAGCAACTTGAGTCGCTGAGATAGGAGAAATCCAAGTTCAAGGCCAGCCTAAGCAACTTAACAAGACCCTCTAAAAAGAGAGAGCTGGGGATATAGCGTGGTGGTAGAGCATTGCTGGGCTCAATCCCTAGTACCAAGAAAGAAAATTTTTAAAAAGTCTAAAGCATATGAGAAGATGTGCCTAGAAACCATAAGGCACTTGAGAACTGTAAACTTTGGTATCCTGTTTTGGGAACCTGGAACCCATGCCCTCACACACAGTGAAGACTGCTATAATCTAATATACAACAGTAGTCACTCCTACATTGAATTTTTCAGGGGCTTCTTGTTCATATTTTTTGAATAACCACCTGTTCTTGTGCCTGTTCTCTTCCTACCACTCATCTCCCCACCACTTATCTCCTGCTCCATGACCCAGCCATGCTAGGCTTGAGGCCTTTAACATTCTGCTTCCTCTCACTAGAAGTTTCTTCCTGACCCCCCTTCTCATGAACCCTAGTTTATGCTTCTGATCTCAGACTAGAGGCCACTTCCTCTGGATGTTTCTCACAGCCCAAGCCCTATCCTAACTTGGAACCCAACGCACTGCATGATCGATCTAAGAGGAAGTATCATATGGGAGTTAAGTCCTTAATCTGCCTGCCTGGGTGTCCACAGGCAAGTCAGTTGATTCCTCTGCTTCTGTTTCCTTCTCTGTAAAATGGAATCCCAATATTTTCTACCCCATAGGGTAGGTTCGTGAGGTACTCAGAACAATGCTTGGCAAGGTCAGCCCTTACTAAATGCTGCTTCTCATTTGTATTTTTTCAGAAGCAAACTATAAATTCTTTGAGTACAGAAACCATTGCCTTCCTAGAGTTTCTTGTATTCTGTACACCCTGCAGCTACAATGATCTTTCCAGAATACAAATCAGAGCCAGGCAAGTGGTGCACACCTGTAATCTCAGCAACTAAGAAAGTTGAGGCAGAAAGATCACAAGTTCAAGGTCAGCCTCAGCAATTTAGCATCAATTCCCATTAGAGAAGGAATGAAGAAAGAGAAAAAGTGAGAAAGAAAGAAAGAGGGGGAGGGAGGAAGGAAAAAAAAAAGAAAAGAAAAGACAAATCCCCTGGGTGCAGAGGCACATGCCTGTGATCCCAGTGACTCTGGAGGCTAAGGTAGGAGGATCATGAGTTGAAAGCCAGCCCCAGCAACTTAGCAAGGCCCTGTGCAACTTAGTGAGACCTGATCTCAAAATAAAAAATTAAAAGGGCTGGGGATGTGGCTCAGTGGTTAAGTGCCTCTGGAAGTTTCCAAAGGCCTCTTGCTGATCCCTGCATCTCTGCCTTCCAAAATTTAATTCTTTTGGGGCTGGAGTGGTGGCTCAGTGGTTACGGCGCTTGACTGGCATGCGCAAGTACTTGAGTTCAAACCCCAGCACCCATTAAAAAAAATTTAATTCTTTTTGCCTGGAGTATTCTTCAGACCCTTCTCTCTCTGGAAGACTAAATATCATGTAAGATTTAGCACCAACTTAGCCACCCTTCCAAGGAACATTCTCATTCTCTGCACCTGTCTTTCTTTCTTTCTTTCTTTTCCCTCC
>PVKS010050466.1:0-11540 GCA_004027875.1 Aplodontia rufa
TAAGTAGGGCTTGGAAGCATACTAATACAACATGCATGCATGTGGCCTTGGCTTGCATTAAAAATGCTTCCTTTTAAGTTATCTCTATTTGCTGATGACATGATTCCATACCTAGAAGACCCAATAACCTCAGTCAGAAAACTCCTAGAGCTTATAGGCAATTTCAGCAAAGTGGCTGGCTACAAGATCAACACCAGTAAGTCACTAGCTTTCCTTTACTCCAGCAACAAATCCACAGAAGAAGAAATCAGGAAATTTCTACCATTCACCATCTCCTCCAAAAAAATGAAACACTTGGGCATCAACCTTACAAAGGATATTAAGGACCTCTACAACGAAAATTATCAAACACTAAAAAACGAAATTATAGAAGACCTGAGTAGATGGAAAAACATTCCATGCTCATGGTTAGGCAGAATCAATATAATAAAAATGGCCATTCTACCCAAAGCCCTATGCAGATTTAATGCAATCCCCATCAAGATACCAATGGCATTCTTCACAGATATATAAAAAGCAATTCTCAAGTTCACATGGAATAACAGAAGACCCAGATTAACGAAAACATTACTCTGCAGGAAGGAAGAAGTAGGGGGTATCTCAATCCCTGACCTGAAATTATATTACAGAGCTGTAGTAGCAAAAACAGCATGGTATTGATATCTAAACAGAACTGAAGACCAGTGGAATAGAAGAGAAGATTCTGAGACAAACCCTCATATCTTTAACTATTTGATATTTGATAAAGGGGGCAAAAGCATAGTGTGGAAGAAAGATAGCCTGTTCAACAAATGGTGTTGGACAAATTGGACAGCCATGTTAGACAACTGAAGGTGGATCCTTACCTTTTGCCCTGCACAAAAATTAAATCAAAATGGGTCAAAGATCTGGATATTAAGCCAACAACTTTAAATTTACTAGAAAAAGAAGTAGGGTCAACATTACAGGACATAGGAGTCGGCAGCGCCTTCCTTAACAAAACTCCCATGGCTCAAGCAATAAAGTCAAGAATAAATGAATGGGATGCAATTAAACTAAAAAGTTTTTGCACAGCTAAAGATTTAGTCAAGAGCATCAAGAGAGAACCTACGAATGGGAGAAAACCATTGCCTGCTACACCTTGGACAGAGGGTTAATATCCAGAATATTCAAAGAACTAAAAAAGCTAAACACCAAAATCACAAATTATCCAATCAATAGATGGGCTACGGATCTAAAAAGAAACTTCTCACCAGAGGAAGTCCAGAAAGCCCATAATTATATGAGAAAATGCTCTACATCCTTAGCTATAAGGGAAATGCAAATCAAAACTTCAATGAGATACCACCTCACTCCTGTTAGAGTGGCAAAAGTGAAGAATACGAACAGTAACAGATGCTGCAGGGGCTGTGGGATAAGAGGAACACTGTCACACTGCTGGTGGGACTGCAAACTGGTTCAGCCACTCTGGAAAGCAGTGTGGAGACTCCTCAAAAAATTAAGGATGGAACCCCCTTATGACCCAGCTATCCCACTCCTGGGTATTTTCCCAAAAGAGTTAGAATCAGCATATTATAATGATGTGGCTTCATCAATGCTTATAGCAGCTCAATTTACTATAGCTAGATTATGGAACCAACCCAGATGCCCCTCACTTGATAAATGGATACAAAAATTTGGTACATATATACAATGGAATACTACTCAGCCATTAGAGAATCGATATTATGGCTTCTGAAATCAAATGGATGGAGATGGAAAGAATTATGCTAAGTGGATTATCCCAATCTCAGAGACTCAAGGGCCAAATGGTTTCTCTCATTTGTGGAACCTACAATACATCTGGAAGCAGTATGTTAGATGGCTAAACTAATAATAACCTCAAATTTATGAATTTTTATGCAAACAGGGTGATGTTTGCCTAGGATACCTGGAGGCATAGGGTGGGGGAAAGGGTGGGGGGAGGGATTAGGAAGGTTATCTAGGAGACTGGAGGGTGGGAATATGGGGGAATCATCTCAGAAGGAGATCTCTGACCTCCAATTAATCAGGGGTTCTTTTGGGGGAAACATAGAAACATGGGGAATCCAAGAGGGGCATCCACAACATGGCATTAGGCTTGGATAACTATGTATATATACACTTGTTCTTGATTGTTTGACAATGTTTCCCCCTCAATTGTAACTCCATATTCATCTAATAAAAAAATGATTCTTCTTGGAACTCTTGCAAACACTTTTTATGAGGCAACCATAACTCTGATACCAAAACCCACCAAAGATATATAAAAAAAAAACTACAGACCAATATCCCTGATGAACACTGATGCAAAATCCTTAATAAGGTTCTAGCAAATCACATTCAAAAATACATCAAGAAGATAATTCATCATGATCATGTGGACTTCATTCCAGGGATGCAAGCCTGGTTCAATATATGCAAATCAACAAATGCGATTCATCACTTAAACAGAATTAAGGACAAAAACCACAAAATCATCTCAAAGGATACAGAAAAGGCCTTCCATAAAATCCAGCACCCATTTATGATCAAAACTCTGGAGAAGAATAAAAAAACAACTCTGGAGAAGAAAGGGATCAAAGGAACTTAATTATGTAAAGGCCATATATGACAAAGCCACAGCTAGAATAACACTAAACAGAAAAAAGTTGAAAGCATTTCTACTAAACTTGGAAATAAGACAAGGCTGCTTGCTCTCACCACTTTTATCCAATATATTCCTTGAGATCCTAGCCAGAGCAATCAGGCAAGATAGGAAATCAAAGGGATAAAGAATACGAAGAGAGGAAGTCAAACTATCCCTTTTTGCTGATGACATGATCCTATATCTGGAAGATCCTAAAAACTGCGCCAAAAAACTGCTTGAGCTGATAAACAGATTTAGCAAAGTGACAGGCTACAACATCAACACCTATAAATCAATAAGTTTCATATACACTAACAATAATAGGGAAGAAGAAGAAATCAAGAAATCGGTCCCATTCACAATATCCTCAGAAAGATTAAATTCCTTGGGAATTATTCTAAGAAGGGAAGTAAAAGACCTCTACAACAAAATTTATTGAACTTAGAAAGAAATTGAAGAAGCCTTAAGAAGATGGAAAGACATTCCAGGCTCTTGGTTATGCAGAATTAATGTAATTAAAATACCCATTCTGCCAAAAGTCCTATACAGATTTGATGCAATCCTCATCAAGAAATCAATGTCAGGGCTGGAGCAGTGTGGCTCGACAGTTACAGTGCTGCCTGGTATGTGCAAGTATGCGAGTTCAAACCCCAGCACCACATACACAATGAAGTGTCCGAGGAATGGAAATCACATGAAAACTAAATAAAAATTGTTTCTCTCTCTCTGTCTCACTAGTCCCTCTTTCTTTAAAATAAAAAAAGAAATCAATGTCATTCTTTATAAATATAGAAACAACAATTCTCAAATTCATTTGGAACAAGAAACCCAGAATATCAAGAAAGATGAAACAGGTAATTTCACTATACCAGATCTAAAACTATACTATATAGTTGTAGTAACAAAAACATCATGGTACTGGCATCAAAACAGGAATGAAGGCCAATGGAATAGAAGACTCTGAGACAAACTCACAAATCTTTAAACATCTGATCTTTGACAAAGGGTTCAAAATAGAACATGGAGGTGAGACAGTCTATTAACAATACTGGACAAACTGGACAGGCACTTGCAGGAAGTTGAAATTATCCTTATCTGTCACCTTGCACAAAAATCAAATAGACATGGATCAAGGAACTAGGAATTAAACCAGCTACCATACAACTGCTAAGAGAAAAATTAGGACCAACACTCCTGCATATGGGCGTTGGCAATGACTTTCTCAACAAGACTCCCAAAGTGAAAAATTCAAGAATCAATGAGTGGGATGCCATTAAACTAAAAAGCTTTTCCTCAACCAAGGAATTGTTCAAAACTATCAAGAGAAAACCTACAAAATGGGAGATAATCATGGCCTCTGATTCCTCTGACAGGGTACTAATATCCAAAATCTACAAGGAGCTCAAAAAGCTTAATACTGAAAACACAAATAATCCAATCAATAAATGGGCCAGAGAGCTAAACAGAAACTTCTCAACTGAAGAAATTGAGCAAGCCAATGAACACATGAGAATGTGTTCTCAATCATTAGGAATCAGAGAAATTCAAATAAAAATTAAGATTTCACCTCACTCTAGTCAGATTGGCAAAATTTAAGAATATAAACAGTAACAAATTCTGGAGGGGTCAGGGGGAGATAGCACACTGTTGGTGGAACTGCAGATTGGGACAGCCACTCTAGAAAGCAGTGTGGAGAATCCTCAAAAAGTTAGGAATGGATCCACCATACAATCCAGCTGACCCTCTTCTGGGCATTTTTCCAATCAGCATATTACAGTGAAGCAAAATCAATGTTCATAGCAGCTCAATTTACAATAGCTAAATTAGGGTGAATGGATCTAAAAGCTCTGGTGTACATATACAGTGGAGTGCTACTCAGCTTTTAGAAACAATGATATTACAGCCTTTGAAGGTAAATGGATGGCAACAAAGGAAATCATGCTGAGAGAAATTAGCCATATGCAGAGACTCAAGGGACAAAGTTTTCCATCACTTGGCAGTCTAGAGCAAAACCCAGGCTCAGTGAAAAGTAGGCAAGCTCTTGTACTAGACACACCAAAGGCAGAGCAACACATAATTTATGAGAATGATTAATATGTAGTGGAGTAGTGAGGATGGAAGAGGTGTAGAGGGAGGAGAGGAGGGATGTTGGGGAGGGATCCAGAAAGACAATCAACAATATAACATACTCTTTACCACCCCCATGAGAAGCCAAATAATACTTATACAATCATTTAATCCTGGAAAATTCACACAAAAAATATTCTGAGCTTTCCATCATTAAACTCTGTGAATATAATATCAAATTGTATGATATAATATGTAATATCAAATCATATGATATAATATATAAAATCTATTTCTATAATTATAATAGAATATATTGTATACCATGATGTAGGAAACCTAATTTACAAAGTGTGATAAATCTTACAAAAGAATCAAATTCTTGTTCTGTCATTGAGCTGCATGGCCTTGGTAAGGTATTTAATCCTAGTGTTTTTTTTCTCACTGAACAAAAATGGACACAATGACAAGGCCCCGGCACCCCACTGTTCACTGAGAGGTTGAGGGCTTCCCACAAGAAGTATGTGACGACACATCCGTAAGGTGCCTGGCACCTAATAAATGCCAGTACAAACTGGTTCCCTTCACTCCCCTTGCTAGACGTTCATGTCAAAACCTGGGCTGCACTGGTGGCTCAATGGTAGAGCACTTGCCTGACATGCATGAGGACCCAGGTTCGATCCCTAGCACCACATGCACAACTAAGTGGTGGAAAAACAAAACCCAGATGGAAAGAGTAAAAAAACAAAAAACTTTATCTCACTTTTAAAAAAAAACTGTAGGAAAGTGTTCTTTAAAAAAATAAAAATCGGGGTTGGGGATTTAGCTCAGTGACAGAGCGCTTCCCTAGCATGCGCAAGGCCCCGAGTTCGGTCCTCAGCCCTAAAAAAAAAAAAAAAAGCATCTTATTTAATAATGAAAAAATTATGACATATATTCCCACAGGTTTCCTTGGATTTTTGAATCCAACAGACCTGAGTTTAAATCCTGCCTTTGCACTGGCTAAGCTGTGTGTCTTGGGCAACATACTTCAGCTCTCTGGACCTCCATGTCCTCCTGCATACACTGGAGACAATGATCCCTGCTTTCCTACGGTGGCAGCAAGGATGAAAGGAGGTGGTACAGAGCATTGGTTTGGTCAGTTGTATCAACATTCTAGTCACATGTGACAAAAAGACCAGAGACAGGGGCAACAGGCTTAGGTACCGGCAAGGAGAGGCATTATGGCCAGTTGGATGGAGAAGGTGCTCTGCTTCCATTGGCTTGCCAGCTTTGGGTCAATTTCTTCTTCTGTGTGATATTTCTTTGCTCTCTTTGGGGTTTTCTTTTTCCACTCTGGGTCTTTTCCTTTAACTATGAAATTAAAGAAAGGAAATAAATGTTATGAGGAGGCAGCATTGAGCCTCAAGCATCCACTTGAGAACTAAATGCCAGTCACAGTTGCGTGGGACTGGAACTCTGGGATGCTGTGCAGGTGAAGATCAGTCCACAAGCAGCAGATGGACTCACTTTGGAGAGGCTGCCATAGAGACAGAAGCTGGATTGGGGTGAGGACTGGGCACCCAGGCATTTCCTTACCTAGCAAGAATCTGAAAACTCTCCATTTGGTTTTCAAACATTTTCTCATCTCCCATTGATGACTAGGAGGTCACATTGATAAAACTTGGAGCAACTGCAATAGAACGTCCAGTCCTACCTTGAACACCCACCCCTGCCACCCTCAGCATGAACCGTGAATTATCTAAAGCAAATCAACCAATTACCAAGCTCTGCAGGACAGTGAATCCAACCTTCCCTGTGGTGGGGTTTTTCAGTGTTTGTCAATATCCTCAACTTCATCTTTAAATCTTGTCTTGGTCAAGTTAGGTTCATGTGCTCTTAGTCCAGTGGCAGGGGGCAGGAGTGGGGTGCCAGGGATTGAATCCAGGGGCTCTGAACCACCAAGCCACTTGTCCAGCCCTTTTTATTTTTTCATTTTGAGACAGAGCCTCACTAAGTTGCTTATGGCCTTGCCAAGTTGCGGAGGCTGGCTTTGAACGTGCAATCCTCCTGTCTCACCTCCACAGTCACTGGAATTAGAGGTGTGATCCACTGATCATACACACGTGCTCATATTCTGAGGCCTGGAACCACAAGATGTGCTGGCAGGATTCTCATGCCACAATTAAAAAGCATTTATTACATTCTCTACAGTATTCATTAGTCGAGTTAGATAACTATAACATATTGTTGCTGCCCTCAAGGAGTTTCAGTTTAGTTGGGAATCAAAGACAGATGCTTATAAAATACGATATCATAGCCAGTGGTGGGGTACACCTATAATCCCAGTGACTTGGGAGGCTGAGGCAGGAGGATCACAAGTTCAAATCCAGCCCCAGAATCAAAGTGGAACTGGCCCTTGGATTTTGCATTGGTGACTGTGTAGAACTTAAATAATTAGAGAGAAGGCAAGAGGACAATACAGTAAAGGAAGAAGTATAAGAGATAGTACCAGGGACTAACTGGTAGTCAAACATTGGAGTAGTTACTGAATTATCTAAGAGGATGGATCAACAGATGGATGGATGTGATGGATAGATAGATTGTTAGGGGGCAAAAAGGTGGGTGGAGAGACAAATAGAAGGATGGAGGAGTGGATGGATAGATAGTTGGATATGAGGATGAATGGATATGAAGAGGGGTAGGTGGGTAGATAGGTATGTGGGTGAATTCAACAACAGACTGATGTAGGGATGGATGAGTAGGTGACTGGTTGGATGGATAGATATGGGGATGGTTATGGGGATGGCTAGATGAATGTGTGAATGGCTGCATGGATGGAGGGACTGGATGGATGAGCTGAAAGTGCACTTAGCACACTCCCTAACATTTGGTCAGATACCAGAATCTTATTGAAATAGCCTGAATTTTAAATATTTTATAATTATAATTCTAGTCGTAAACTTTCAAAATCCCATCCTAACTTACATTGAGACCTTTGTTTTTCTAGCATATCTGTTAGGCTGCTTAATGATGTTTTCTCAGTTAATTCCTTGATGTCCATCATGGTTGCCCCCACCATGGAAACAGTGGGTGTTCTGGTAGTGCTTTGTCTAGAAAATCCACAGAGAGAAAAATTAGTGAAGATGAAAAAACTCAGTGGCCAGATCTGAGAATCCAGTTATTGTAGTAACCTAAAACCTATTTTCAAAATGGCATTGCCCTTCTCTAATACAGTGCTTCTCCAATTTCAGTGTGCAGATGAATCACCTGGGAATTGGTGAAATGAACCACAGAAGTGGTTCAGTGAGCCTGGGAGGCATGAAATGCTGCACTTCTATCAAGGTCCCCAGTGATGATGACACAGTTGTTCTACAGCCACACTTACCCACCAAGGTTCAAAGCAACTGTAAACTTGAACAATATGAAATATTTTAATAGAGTGACCAAAACTATGAAACATTTAAGAATACACTTATAGGAATTATCTATAACATCTCCAGGAAAAAAATTAACTCCATTAAAGGATACAAAAAAGGGTCTAGCTGGACATGTTGGCTCAAGCCTATAATCCCAGCAGCTTGGGAGGCTGAAGTAGGAGGATCACAAGTTCAAAGCCAGCCTCAGCAACTTAGTGAGGGTTCAAAGCAACTTAGGGAGACCTTGTCTCAAAATTAAAAATAAAAAGACCTGGGAGCACTGGAGTGGTAGCTTGGCAGCTACAGCGCTTGCCAGGCATGCACAAGTATGGGAGTTCAAACCCCAGCACCACATACACAGCTAAGTGTCAGAGCAATGAGAGCCATATGAAAAACTAAATAAAAATTGTTTCTGTCTGTCTCTCTTTCTCACTGTCCCTCTCTCTCTCTCTCTCTCTCTCTCGCTCTCTCTCTCTTCTTTAAGACCTTGTGATGTGGCTCATTGGTTAAGTGCCCCTGGGTTGAATCCCTGATACAAAAAAAAAGGGTCTGAATTAAGTGAAAGGCTATTCCATGATCATGGGTGGGTACGTTGAGAATGAAAAAAATGTCAGTCCTTCCCAAATTAATCTATAAATTCAGTACAAAAACATCTTTAAAAATAAAGACTGTGTAATGGCTTGTGGTGTTAGTTCTCCTCATTGCATCCCCCAAACCATCAGCTGGACTTCCAGTCTTTCTCTGGTCCCCACAGCATCCAAGGAACCTCCTTCTCCAGACCCCTCTTAGCTATTGGAGACTTTGAGGGCAACCACAGTCACAGCAAGAAAGGCACTAGACTCAGAAGTCTGAAGGTGGGGGCTGGAATCCTGACTTAACCAAGAAACCTAGTTTCATGACTTTGTGCAAAGCACTGGACCACCCAGTCACCTGGTGCAGAAAATGGAGATAAAATACCACCTCAGAAAGTGACCACGCCAGGGGCAGAGGCACACACCTGTAATCTCAGTGGGTTGGGAGGCTGAGGCAGGAGGATCACAACATCAAATCAGCCTCAGCATCCTTAATGAGGCCCTAAGAAACTTAGTGAGGACCTGTCCCAAAATAGAATGTTAAAGAGCTGGGGATGTGGCCCAGTGGTTAAGCACCTCTGGCTTCAATCCCTGGTTAAGAAAAAAAAAGAAAGAAAGAAGAAAAGAATGAGATCACTATGGGAACTGGATTAGATAAAATGCTTCATGCAGAGAGCACCATGCCTGATTCATGTGTCCTCATGAACACAAGCTTCCCTTTCTTTCCCTGTTCTTGAATGCTGCCTGGATTGCATGAGTTCCTACTTTACCACAATTACTAAAAAAAAAAAAAAATCTCCCATGAGTCATACCAGAGCCAGTACAAGAGGGACGAGGGACTCTTCTCCCACCCTATCCCCCAATAGCAGAGTACCATGCTTACCTAACTGTGGAAGGGTCATCCACTTTGAGTGACTTTTCAATATCCTCATCATTCTTAGAAGAAATTTCTGGCTCTGCTTGGTGAAAACCTGATAATATTAGCAAATGTCAACAAAGTTTTTGTTCCATGCTGGTTCATTAAGAAACAAGGGGTCCCTTACACATTTCTGTACTGCCAGTCTGGAGGCAGAAGGCCTAGTACATGGAAAGCACCCGGTTTTAAAAAAAAAAAAAAAGCTTGCTAGTAATAACTGAGTGTGTGAATAGTGAGTATGTGGACCAGGCCAATTCAAATTAAATGGAGGCAAAAAGAGACTTCCAGTTCTTTATATAGTACCCACACAGAGACAAAGAAGAAGAAAGTTTATTATACATTAAGTTGTCCTCTTCAGCACTGTGTAGACTAAGTGCTCTTAAGATTCCCACTTCCCAGGGCTGAAGCAGTGGCTCAGCAGTTACAGCGCTTGCCTAGCATGCACAAGTACGTGAGTTCAAACCCCAGCACCATGTACCCAATGAAGTCTTGGAGCAACGGAAGGCACATGAAAAACTAAATTAAAAATTGTTTCTCTCTCTCTCTCTCTCTCCTACTCTCACTATCTCTCTCTCTTTAAAAAGCAAGATTCCCATGTTCCCAACTACAAAGAATGGTTAAGCGAATTACAGTCCTGTTAGCAGATGAAAATATTATAAAGGTTATAGAAAACTTTTGAAAAAAGTACATGAGATGACACATTAATAATTTCAGAATCTAGGAATAATATACATATCATCATCTAAAGCCTCATCTCTGTTAAATATATATATCCCAGAGCCCAGCAACTCTGAGGCAGGAGATTCACATGTTCAAAGCTAGCCTCAGCAACTTAGCAAGACCCCATCTCAAAATAAAAAAAATAAGAAGGGGGTGGGTGTGTAACTCAGTGAACTGCCCCTGGGGTCAATCTGCAATACCTAGAAAAATAAACAGAAACCAAGAACAAAACACAGAAATTGGCTATAATAACAAAACTGTTACACTGATTGTAACTGGTGATGGAATGATAGATTATTTCTCCTAATGTTGTAAATACTTTTCGGTATCTACTGAACTTTATGAAATCACATCCATAACTTCTAAAATCAGAAAAGTTTCTAGTAAGTCATAAAAAAATGAAAAATGACTGAAAAAAGGGAACCTGGTGGCAAGAGTGTGGCTGCCTTGCCGCACAAACCATCCCAGCACCAACTATTGATGGACAGGAGGGACAGCAGTCCACATCCCAGCACCACCTACTGATACGCAGGACGGAGAGCAGTACACCTCCCAGCACCAGATACTACTACACTGGAGGAACAGCAGTACACATCCCAGCCGCAGCTACTGATATGCAAGAGGGAGAGCAGTGCACATCCCAGCAACAGTTACTGATATGCAGGAGGGACAGCAGTGAACATCCCAGTACCAGCTAGTGATATGTGGAGGGACAGCAGTGTACCTCCCAGCACCAGCTACTGACATGGAGGAAAGACATCAGTGCACCTCCCAGCACCAGCTACTGATATGCAGGAGGGACAGCACTGCATATGCCAGGAACAGCTACTGATACATGGATAGAACAGCAGTGCACATCCCAGCACCAGCTACTGATACACGGATAGGACAGTAGTGCACATCCGAGCACCAGCTACTGACATGCAGAAAGGACAGCAGTGCACTTCCCAGCACCAGCTACTGATACATGTGACGAACAGAAATGCACCTCCCGGCACCAGCTAATGATACATGGGATGGACAGCAGTGCACATCCCAGCACAAGATACTGATACATGGGAGATACAGCAGTGCACCTCCCAGCACAAGATACTGATACATGGGAGGGACAGCAGTCCACATCCCAGAACCAGTTACTGATACATGGGAGGGACAGCAGCACACCCTCCCAGCACCAGTTACTGATACATGGGAGGGACAGCAGTCCACATCCCAGCACCAGCTACTGATATGCAGGAGGG
>PVKS010050467.1:0-11527 GCA_004027875.1 Aplodontia rufa
AGAAACACTGGCAAAGACAGTGAGCAGGCACATAGGGAGTAAGGCTCTCGGAGATGGACAATACTGGTCCCAAATTAGAGGTGGATGTCTGGTCAGCTATATTGGTTTCACAGGAAAAGAATACAACTGGCAGTATGGAAACAACCCAGATGTCCCTCACTAGATGAATGGATCCAAAAACTGTGGTACATATATACCATAGAATTTTACACAGCAATTGCAGCCTTGGAAGGTAAATGGGTGGCTATGGAAGAAATTATGCTGAGTGAAATCAGCATAACCCAGAGAACCAAGGGTCGAATGCCTTCACTCATCTGTGGAGACTGGAACTAGACCCTGGCCATTGAGAAAGGAGGTCTATTATCATGTGTTAAATCAGGATAGGTATAATGTTATACAACCTAATACATTTTTAGAGATGTTTTGGGAAGGGGAGGGGAGGGATAAGAGTGGGTAATGGGGGGGGCACTCTTAGGGGTAAATCTAATCTTCAGAATCTATATATATATTGTATTATTTCATTAAAAGATTGTGTGGTTGTTCAACAAATAAATTTTTGAATTAAAAAAAAAAAGAATACAACTGGCAGGATGTAGCTCTCAAACCAAGTCTCTAATTTTTACTACCAAGCGGATGTGTCTCCCAGACTTCAGAAAGGTATCCTCAGTAGGATTTGCTTTCCCCAGCGTAGTAGAGAAACAAGAACCCTACTAGAATAGCGCCTATGATGGGGAACAACCGATACGCCTAGCAACTTTTGCTTGTATCATTTTTCTAAGGATCCTTTTTACCACCTTCAGGACGACACCAATATGGTACTGTTTTAGCATTTCTCTGGCCTATATCTTCCAAGCATCTGTACCAGCTTGTTCCAGCTGAACCTCTTCTCCACCAGGATGCTCACTGGGGAATGGGTGATAAGATAGCCTCCCCGTGGATCGCCAGCCATGATTCCTTCCAGGAGCTGCACTTTGCCACCTCCTCCAGCCCATAGTAGGGGACAGAAGTCTGGCCACACTGCTGTTTCCCATTGCTGCCACTAGCTTCCTCGGTCACCACTGGGCCCAAGAAACCTCCTCTCAGCCGCAATGTGGGTTTCTCAAAATGTTCTTTAAAAGTTAAAATGAAAACCAGGTCTAGATAGCTTTCAAGTTGAATTTTAAAAACTCAAGGAATAATCTTATTTTATATGGTAAAGATTGAAAGAAAAAAAAGTGTTCCCTTCAAAAGGGGCAGGAAATCACTTAGCTAAATTAAATACATATTAATAGAACAAAGCACAATCTCTTAGTAAATTAATAGGAAGTATGTTATCTTAATAAAGAACTTTTTACTAGAATCTATAGTAAACAACTTCTTTCATGGAGAAGCGGTACACACATTTCTATCATATGATAAATCAGAATCAAAATATTCATTTCTACCAATTCTACTTAGTACTGAATTGGGGGTACAAATCAGAGCAGAAAGGAAAAAAATACATAAATAGGGATAAGAGCTGGAGAGGAAGAGCTGAACTGTCATTTTCACAGGTGGCATTCCAATCTTTCCAATGAATGGCATATCGGATGGTACAGCATGTAGTAGTCATGGTTTAGATATGAAGTAGCCCTCCAAAGCTCCATTTAACCCAGAAATATTCAGAGGTAAACTGATTAGATTACGAGAGCTGTAACCTAATCAGCCCATCCTAGTTTGAATGGACTAACTGGGTGGTAACTGTAGGCATGCAGGATGTGACTAGAGGAGGCAGGTCACTGGGAGCAGGTCCTGGAAGGGCTTTTCATCTCTGTGGCCCTTTCTCCTCTCCCTCTCTCTCTGCTTCCCAGGCTGCCATAAATGGAGCCCTTCCACTGTGATGTCCTGCCTCAGCTTGGGCCCAGTTAGAGGACTTCATCAAACCACGGACTAAACCTCTGAAATCATGAGCCAAAATAAGCTTTTCCTCCTCCAAGTTGGTCTTGTTGAGTGTTTGGTTGTAGGGAGGAAAATCTAATCTACATAATAGTATAATATAGCATAGGAGATTCATATCCAGTGGAGCTGAACAGAGTATCCAGTATCTAGGAGCATGAGCTCTAGAAATAGTAGTATGGATTTGTATCCCATATCCTTACCTACTAGCACCGGACTAGTAGTTACTTAAACTCCCTAGGCCTTATTTATAAAATGAAGATAATAATTATATATTTATTAGGGTTGCACAGTGGCTACACAGACAGCCCGAGGCTTTACGTCTCTGAATGAGTTTCATGGTCAGCAGAGTACGCAGGACTTTCTGCTGGTGTTCATTGATATCACTGAGCAACTGTTCCCCGGCCTCCAGAAGAGCAGAGCTCAGGATTTGGTACTTAACAACCAGGTATCTCAGAGACACTTAAATGAAACTGTATTTTAGACACTTAGATTGGCATTACTTATTTTTCACATTATTGGGAGTTTTTCCTGATTGCTTTCTTCCAGGTTCAGAACTAGAGGCTTCTTTTTAAATCCAGGATGCAACCTAATGCTAAGGAGGTGTAACAGAGTGTGAAGAGTGTGCACCCAGAATGAAGCCATCCTCTGAGTGGCTCAGTTATCAGACACAATCTCTGCTCCAGGGAGCAGGTGGGTTCAGATTAGAGGACTCTCATAGACAGAATGGGAGAGGACTGCTAATCTTTGGGGGATTGGTTCTCCAGAACAGCAATCCCTGGGTCACCATCAAGAGGAAATTTGGGAGTCCATGGTGCACACAAGACGTCCTCTTGTGCCAAAGTGGACAGTAGTAGTGGCTACCTTGAGATAGGAGCAAAGATGGGAAAGAGGCAGACCAGAAAAGCAGGCTGTGCTCATGTGGGTGGAGATGCCCAGGAGGAGCTGCTAATGGATCACAAGTGAGTTTCACGATCCATCCACCCTGAAGTTCCTGGAGGCTGGTTGTAGAAGACAAAATTGTCATTCATGGCCTCAGATGCAGAGGCAGGCAGAAACCCAAGAGCCACCAAATGCTGGGAGCACATGGTACCATGGAAAGGGCTTCACAAACCTGGCACAGGAAACAATTACCAGGCCAGGAAATGCTCAAGAGCCTTCACAATAGGTATGTTAATATTCCCCAAGAACTAACAGCATAGGTTACATCTATGAAAATCAGTCGGAAAACTCAATGCTTGAGATAAATGGCAGAAGGTAGGCAAAGATCAAAATAATAAGGTTTAAGCCAAATTAAAATGACGAAAATATGACACAAAGGAACTGCAAGATGGAATGATACTGTTAAAAAAGTTATACGGAAGGAAGGGGATCAATATCTGCGTAATAGGAGTTCCTAAAAGAAATGGAGAAATAGAAGAAGAAAATATTCAAAGAAATAGCAAAAAAAAGAATTTGATTTTCAGGAAATCTTTAGATGATTCTTAGTTCTCCAGCTTTAAATCAATCATCCTAAGGTACTATAGGGGGAAAACTGTAAGGTGCTTACAACACCCCTTGTTTTGTTTGAAGCAAAAGGGACTTTTCTTGTACAACCTGAAGGTCAGTGTGGAGTGATAGGAGAGCTGCTGATAAAGGCAGGGTACTCGTCTGTGTCTGCATTCTCCTGCTTGCTGAGTGACCTCAGGCAAATGTTTTTTTTAGCACCTACTTACTATGTCCCAGGTTCTGCTTTAGTGGGTAAATTCCATTCATTTCTTGTGCTGATGGAGTTTACATTCTAGTAGGAGTGACAGACAGTAAACAAATGTATGCATGGTATAATTTCAAGCAGCAAGAAGTGCAATAAGGAGGAACCTAAAAGCTGGGCATGGTGCTGTATGCCTATAATCCAGCTACACAGGAGGCAGAGGCAGGAGTATTGCGTGGTCAGCTTAATGAGACCCTATCTCAAAATAAAAAGTAAAAAGGGATGGGGATGTAGCTCAGAGGTAGAGTATACCTGGGTGCAATTCCCAGGGCCACAAAATTTTAAAAACTAAAAAAGAAAAAAAGAAAAAGAGGAAAAATAAACCTAAAGTTGCCCTTGGGATGCTCCTTAATTTGAGGATCAGGCAGTCTGTTCTGAGCAGGCCACATTGAGCACCGGAAAGGTCAGCTACATGAAGATCTGGGAAAAGTATTCCAGATAAAGAACAGAAAATGCATAGGCCACGAGGTGGGAGCAAGCTCCCCACCCCCACTGCACTCCATGTTGGAAGAAAGGTCAGAAGCACCTAGCCTCAGTTTCCTCATCTGTAAAACCAAATAATCCTAGTAGCTGACTCACAAGCCTTGAGAAGGCTCAAATAGCAAGATTCATGCAAAGCAAATTGTACCCTTGCTGGCAAATAAATTTTTTTCTAAGAAATGTGAACTTTTCATCCTTATTAATGTAAGAGCTTTTGCCTTGAATAGGCTCTAAATTAGCTCTGAGCGGCACACTACCCCTTTACGCTTAGTTTCTCCAAGGCTGCCTTGTTAAGAATATGCAGATCATATCATTAATACACTCTTCTCTCCCCAGGGAGCTGAACTTCAAACTGTTCTTTGCTTGGGTTTCTGCTGATTGACAGCTTATCTTGTCCCTCTGGGATTGTTGGCTCAGCACTCCCAAAGCTGGCACTTGCCTCAGGAAACTACTTAATGGTAGGTAGGTAGGTAGGTAGAACATAGCAAGATCTCCACGGCTTCAGTTTTGCTCACTCAATTTCTTTCTCTTCTTGAAGATTGGTCTGACTCATACGGAGACCCTGTCTGGAATCTGAACTTGTCATCTCTCTGGTCTGTCCTGGATTCCCTCAAAACAAGAGATGATGAGAAGCTGAAAAATGAGAACACCACCAAATTACTTAGCAGGAATGATTAACTTCCACAGCATAACTGTGTATCAAAGTATCTTTAAAAATAGCCACAATGCATTTTAAACACTCTTTGCATTTTTGTACCATGTAACCATTTGTCCCCAATCATTTGCTTCCTGGGTCACACCCACTGATAGGAGAGGCATTTGACCTCATTCTGTACCCTGTTGAGGAGGAGCTTAATTTTCATTTTCTGTCTTCACGTATCCAAGAGAGGATCTGGCCTCCTCGGATGAAGCTGTTTGACGTAAAACTTAAAATAATTCTCCTGTCTACTTCCTTCATTCCTTTCCTCCCTGAGAACTCATTTGACTTAAGTGGTAAAAGTGTAAGAGTGAAGTGTGGTGTGTATGTGAGAGAGAGAGAGAGAGAGAGAGATGCATCTCCTTTAGGTGTCATTCATTTTGGATCAGACACCTCCAGGACACAGCAGTCTTTGCACCTTATGACATTAATCAAACATGGTAGGCCTTTTCCCTGAGAAGAGGTGATGGGTTCAGGAAGGAGGTCCAGATCTTTGCAGGGTGTCTTCAAACTCAATTGCATGGCAAATGCAAAACCTAGTTCTCCTTCTGACTCTCCAGTCATAAACTTGATAATTTTTGTCTCTAACTTCCTCACTCTTGGACCGTGTTTCCCAATGATAACCAAACTGCAGAGAAGGGAAAGGAATATAATTATTCTCCCTGAGCCCCAGGTACCACTTACTCTCAGCAGGGGGACCAGTCTTTGTTCAACCCATTTGATTTGATGTTCCCTGTGAAGAATTTCTCTTTGATTCTGAATTTCAACAGATAGCTGCTTCACACATTGATCAAAAGCAATGACCAACTGAAGAGCTTTAAAGTAAATGTGCAACCACTAGACTAATTAATATTTAACAGAAATCCCAGCCACAGTATCATGACACCCAGGTGCGTTCTGTTACCAACAGTTCTGCCTTGGGTCAGGTCCTAACATTATGATGGACTTCTTCCCAATTGTTCATGCTGAGGGTCAGTACCGATGCTGTGGCAGACTTCACTCTCTAAAATGAAACCTGACATTTACTGAGCACCTGCTATGTTCTAGGAGTGCTGCATGCATGATGTCTGATTCTCAGAGCAACCTAGAGGGTAGCAGTTGTTATTGTTCCCATTTTGCTACGTCAAACGGAGGCTCACACAGACTGAGATCAGCCCAAAGTTACATGGCTAATAAATGGCAGAGATAGGATCCAAACCACATTTCACACAGTTTCTGTTTTTCCATTGCACCAAGCTTCCTTCCCTGTCTATTGCCTGTCTTTGGGGAGATAACTCAATATTTAGGCTGAGGGACTGGTTATAAGCAAGGACAGTCTATGCCTTATTTGCTCTTTTGGGAAGCAGTTCCCTTTGGAATTGAAATCTAACCATGGATGCCTTTAAAGGACATTTCAACACACTTATCAGTGAACCGCCTAGGGAGAGAAAGTTCATTGTCTCTCTTCTTTATGATATGAGTTGAGGAAATGCCCACTCTTATATGAAAGGATGCCTCATTTCAGCTGTGCCCTAGTTTGCACTCCTTCCCACCTTTAATCTTCCCTTCAGCATCTAAACATGACCCAGCTGCTCGCTCTTTAAAAAACAAATGATCTATCACCATCCTAGACTTCATATCCTTCTCATATCTTTTTCTTTATCCATCATTATGTCTAATGTCTCAGTCTTTCCTCATTCCACCCAAAGATGTTTTCCTGTTGCTTTGTGAGAGAGAAAAATGAAGGTGGGGGCAGGGAGGCAGAAAGGAACAAAGAGAGGAAGAGAAGGAAATGAGGGAGGGAAGGAAAGAAACCTGTTTTGCTAAGGTCACTGTTACCCCCATTTCCCTAACCTGCTGTATCCTCTTCCTCTTAGGCCACTGTTGTGGTTTGGAGGTTTGGGCACTGTTGTGTTCCCCAGAAGCTCATGTGGGACAGTCCAGGGAGGCTGATGTGAAATGACCTGGTTGTGAGAGCCGTGACTCAGTGAGCTGATCCCCTGATAGGGATTGATTGGATGCTGTAGGCTGGTGGGGTGTGGCTGGAGGAGGCGGGTCATTAGGGACATGCCTTTGGGGTATATATTTTGTATCTGGCATGGAGTTTCTCTCTCTGCCATGATGTCTTGCCTCACCTCAAGCACCAAGGAATGGAGCAGGCTGCCTCTGAACTGAGAGACCTCTGAAACTATGAGACTCCAAAATAATCTTTTCCTCCTAAAATCGTTCTTTTGGGTCTTTCAGTTGCAGCAGTGAAAAAGCTGACTATATCAGGCATCTTGCATCAGCCCTTGGCTTAGTCGTCCATTTTCTTCTCCCTGAAACACTCCCCTCCTGTGCTTCCGAACCAGCACTTAGTCCTAGCTGTTTTCTCAACATCCCCAGTTCCTAAACCATCAAATACTCTTATTGAACTCTGTACTCATTTTGACATTGTGAGTTGACGTCTTTCTCCTCTATTGTATAGAAAGGAAAAGTTGGAACTTAGAGGTGTGAACTAACTTACTCAAGGTTCTAAAGTTAGAAGGGTTAAATAGGTTACTCTTGTCTGATTCTAAGTCTTATATCCTTAATCCCTCCGAAACTCGGGTTCCTGAGCTCATAGGGAGGGACAGTCGGAGCCAGAAGATCTGGGCTGCATTTGCATTTGTGTTACTGTCTCTAAGTTACTTCTTCTCCTCATTGGGGTTTAGTATCAGATCTAGGTCCCATCACATACTAGTTCTGCAACTTCTGTGACCAGAAACAAATTGTTCAACCTCACAACCTCAGTTTCCTCCATCAAATGAAGGTGATTACAGGTCCTGTACCATACAATTGTCGTGGGGATTAAATGCAAGAATACCTACACGGCTTGCAGCAGTGTTCAGCATGTAGTCACTTCTCCACGCATGTTGGCTTGATAAGATGATGACAGGCGGTGGGGATGGGAGTGTTTAGACCAGGTGATCTCTAAGTACTCTGTCATCACATATAAAGTATAATTTCCCAAGGGAAATGGTCTTTTCTGAAAGGCAGTACTCTGATTATACAGGTAATGTGGCCTGAAAGGTGACTTTCATTGTGGAATCAAATTTACATACTTCCATTACCTGTTTCTTATTAATGGTCTTGGTGCTGTTTGAAGGAACCATGATCTGGCAAAGGAGTTCACCTGGGGCCAAGCTGAGGTCACAGTGTTTTGTAGAACTCTTATCAAGGGAATCAAGAAACTCAATCAGGCAGAGGGCTTTTAGAGACCTGCCTGCCCCAGAGGGGTCACAGTTCAGAGACCCAGCTCCCGATGCCCTCTCTGTGTGCAGGGTCATGGCAGTGTGTGACATTAGCTTGCTGGTGAATGGCCCATGAATTCACTATTGTTGGAGCAGAGGAGAGGCCCTCACAGACAAGAAATAAAGTCTGAAGGAGCCTTCTCAGTGCCACCAACTGGGCTTGAGCAGCCCTGAGGTATTGTTCCTCTCTGACTGGCTCACTGTTTGTGACAGGGTGTAATTAAAGAGCTCACCAACATCTGAAGGAAAAGAGAGAGAGGCTGTGGGGCAAAAGCTCATTTCCTCAGGGGCAGCCTAGGGCGAACAGGCTCCACAATGTACCCAGGGCTGACAGGTCATCACCTGATACAGGCAGAAAGCTGCCCTCCTGCCCCCGATTCCCACCATGTTAGCAGTTTCCTGTCCAAAGGGCAAACGTGCTCTCAAACCTAACGATCTATTCAACACTAACGTGGGCTGCAGGAATTTTTTTGTGGTTTTTGTTGTTGTTGTTGTTTGGGGTCTTTTTTGGTCACTGAAGTGTTAGACTTCTGGAATTTCAACAATAAAAGAAGAAATGTAGGGAAATGTATAGAACATTTACTTCCAACCACCTCTCCCATTTTTGTAGTTGAGAAAACTAAGACCCCATTAAGTTAATCTTGTAGACCCTATAGCAATAGTCTGGGGTGCTAAAACGGAGACCTCAGTCCCTCACACTATAGTCCTTCAAAGAGAAGCTGGAGTGCCACCTGCGACAATTCTTTCTCAGGGAGAGTGTGCAGGCCACCAAGGTGGGCTCTTCCAGACTCACAGTCCCCCAAACCTAAATTCTTCATCAAGTCTTAGAGTATCTGAATGTTCTTGGGGTAATGGTTCTGAGATTTTGTGAAAATTACATAAATGAGACTTGCATTTGTTTGACCATTTGTTTTCTTGGAAATGAATGGCATTTCCAAAACAGAATCAATTTAATGGAATCATGAAATAGCCTGTCAGTGAAACAGAAAAGTCTGGAGGCCGTGTATTGTGTTGGAAAGACAGTGAGGCTAGAGCTTCAGGGACCTGAGCTCCAGTCCTGCCCTGCTGCAGATTCTGCCACTTGGGGCTCACCCTTTTCCTTCCTTCTCCAAGCCTCAGTTTCCCCACTTTTCATGGGAGTCTGCAGCAGCCTTTCATGCTCTGGTGTGGGATGGTGTGCTGGCCTTTGCAGAGTAGGGAGCATTCCTTGTCACTTGGTGCTGCCTCTCTGAAATGAGTATGTTGATTTCCCTTCTTTGTTTTGGACCAATGAAACTTCTGAAGCACTTCTGTCAATTCAGAAAGTATTTACTGAGTACCACGTGTATTTTGGATTCTGCTTTGCATACTGCATGTGTGGCAGGAGAAAGAGGAAGTGCTCAGAACACAGCAGATGATGTGCTATGGATATGCAAGGATACATGGGAAAGTGCATGCATGTGTGTGTGTGTGCGAGTGCGTGTGTGTGTGCATGTGCACATGTGTGTATGTGTGCATGCATGTACATAGGCGATCTGTGGGAGTACAGAGGGAAGGCCTCATCATTCAATATCAGGCTGAGAATTTGTAGTTGATTTTCTTGATTCTATTGACACTGGATGCCAAGGAATCATTTTGGCCTGGGCTGACTTGTGGAGCATGTTTTTCACATAATAATTCTGGTTATACATATAAAATGGATGGGAAGCTAAGTAAGGGCTAACATCAGAAAAGACCATTTTAAGGGCTGGTATCTAGCTATGAAACAAGGGCAGTGGTAGCCTAGGGACTGAAAAGTAAATCAGCCTCGGTTTGTCTGCATACAAGGGGACTGGAAAGGAAGACACCAAACGAAAGTGCTGCCCAAGGAGCTGGGAGGAGGGAGATACCCTGAACTGAGGACTAGGGAACTGCAGTACATTTCTCTGCAGCATCCTGGGTACATCTCATCAAATATTCACAGTCTCTTCCTTTCCCTCTAGACTCTGAGCTTTTTGAGAGCAGGGATTAAGCCATCTTATTTTTGTACCACCACAATGAAAGAGCTTGCCAGTTGATGGTCAAACAAATAGATATTGGATACATAATTCATGGTGAGCTGGTGGTTTGGTTTTGTTTTCTGATTTTGCAGGAGTGGGGTTGGAACCCACAGCTTTGAACATGCTAAACAATGGCTGTACCATTGAACTATATCCCCATCCCTTTTAAAATTATATTTTGAGACAATGTCTTTGGCAAGTTGCCCAGGCTAGCCCTGAGTTTGCAATCCTCCTGTCTCAGCTGCCTGAGTAGCTGGTTACAGGCATGCATCACCATGCCCAGCTTGAATTCAGTTTTCAATATTGCATTTGGAGTAGAGACAGCATGTCACAGCAGGGAGGTTCAGTAGGCAGGTGAAAATTCAGAAATAACACTGAGGAAAGAAAGCAGTGTGTCAAAAAAAAAATAGAGATGATATTTGCTGCTGTGATTAGATGAGGTTTTCCATGGAAAAGAACTAAAGTGAAAAGAAAAGAGTGAATGGCAGTTAAAGAGCAGGCAAAGCAAATAACAGTGGCAGAAGAAAAGGAACATATCATTCCACGAAGCAGGAATAAAACCAGGAGCAAGAGGCTCATGTTGTTGTTGGTTTTCATTCTCCATATTTTATCTTATTTTATTATTTTATATAGTAGATAGAAGAGCTGCTGGGTGAGGCACTTCTGAAACTCAACTTTTTAAATAAAGGATTTTCAATGTATGTGTTGTTGGTCTTTCTTATGAGTCCTCAAAATTGTAATCTAGACTCCTCAAGATATCATTGTACCATGTTGCAAGGCTGAAACAGCTTTTCAATGGGTAGATCATTCTATTACATTTGATCCCTTATAGAGAAAGTCTTAGCTGGCCAAGTACAGAAACTATAAGGAGAACCTAAAAAAGAAAATGTGTAAAGGTTGCAAAATGGCAATCCAGATCATATTAAACCAAGGCCCTGCGAATATTCCATGTACCGTATCAAGGCTGCCAGTGCACTTGCAGGGTTTTTTCCCCTCACCATTCAACATCAACAGCATTCCTATGATCTGCTGTGGGTTTTGTTTAATAACAGATTAGAATCACCCAAAATTTGTTTTGTTGAAACAGTTGCCCAATGGATGTTTTTAGTTGGTAAAACAAAAATTAAAAATTGTTTGTAGAGTTTTGCAATGCAACTACTCGTTTGGGTTTTGAATGTGCACCGAAGGCCCATGTGTTAGAGACTTGGTGAAAGGTGGGGTCTACCAGAAGAAAGGCAAGGGCCCAGGGGATGGGAGGAGGGAGGTAGAGGGATGTGGAGGGGGGATATTGAACAAATTGTATTGCTGAATTGTGTGCATCTAGGAATATGTGACAACTAATCCCAACATTGTGTAAAACTATAATACACTAGTAAAAATATATGTATATAAAAAGGTGGAGTCTAGTGGGAGGTCT
>PVKS010050468.1:0-11539 GCA_004027875.1 Aplodontia rufa
TCGTATGGTGGAGTCATCCCTAGTTTTTTAAGGATTCTCCATACTGCTTTCCAGAGGGGCTGTACCAGTCTACAGCTCCACCAACAGTGTGTTAGTGTGCCTATTTCTCCACAGCCCCTCCAGCATCTATTGTTGTTTATTTTCTTCATCTTTGCCATTCTGACTGGTGTAAGGTGATATCTTAATGTGGTTTTCATTTCCAGGAAATGAACATTTCTTATTTTACTCTTTTCATTGATTTTTATCTTAGAGTATCTCCTAATTTTTGTTAGTTTTTCTTTTCATATAACATGGTTAACTTTTGCCTTTTTAAATTTGTACTTAACTTCAAATGATTACATTTCCCGTAGTTGTTCTCTCTTTAGTCTTCCCCTTTGCTGGTTCTACATATAGTTTCTTGAACTATTTATTACACATAAAAGTTTCCAGTTGTTATTTTCTTCCCTTTCATGACAATGCTTAATTTTTTTTATTAGCTGAATATGGACTTACAATTGAGGGGGAATCATTATCAAACAATCAAGAACAAATGTATATTTACATAGTTAACAGGGCTGATACCATGTCATGGTTTCCACCCTTGGGTTCCCCATGTTTCTAGTTTCCTCCAAAAGAAACCCTGTGTTAAATGGACTTCTCTTGGAGGTCGGAGATCTCCTTCTGAGTTGATTCTCCCATACTCCCTCCCTCCAGTTTCCTAGGTATCCTTCCTAATCCCTCCCCACTCCCTGTCCCCCTCCCTACGACTCCAGGTATCCTAGGCAAGGTTCCCCCTGTTTGTGTAAAAATTCATACATGTTGAGGTTGTTATTAGCTTAGTCATCTAACATACTGTTTCTGGTTGTATTCTAGCTTCCACAAATGAGAGAAAACATTTGGCCCTTGAGTCTCTGAAATTGGGATACTTCACTTAGCATAATTTTTTCCATCTCTATCTATTTGGCTTCCAAAGCCAAATGAGGGGCATCTTGGTTGGTTCCATATTCTAGCTATAGTAAATTGATGAAGCTGAATCATTATAATATGCTGATTCTAACTCTTTTGGGAAAATAACCAAAAGTGGAATAGCTGTGTCGTAAGGTAGTCCCAGCCCTAATTTTTTGAGGAGTCTCCACACTGCTTTCCAGAGTGGCTGAACCAGTTTGCAGTCACACCAGCAATGTGACAGTGTTCCTCTTTTCCCACAGCCCCTCCACTATCTGTCATTGTTTGTGTTCTTCATTTTTGCTACTCTAACAGGAGTGAGGTAGAATGTCATTGAAGTTTTGATTTGCATTTCTCTTATTGCTAATGATATAGAGCATTTTCTAATATATTTATGGGCTTTCTGGACTTACTCTGGTGAGAAGTTTCTTTTTAGATACATAGCCCATTTATTGATGAGATTATTTGTGATTTTGGTGTTTAGTTTTTTTAGTTCTTTGTATATTCTGGATATGGATATTAGCCCTCTGTCCGAGGTGTAGCTGGCAAAGATATTCTCCCATTCTGTTGGCTCTCTCTTGACACTCTTGACTAATTCTTTAGCTGTGAAAAAGTTTTTTAGTTTAATTGCATCCCATTGATTTATTCTTGACTTTACTACTTGAGCCATGGGAGTTTTGTTAAGGAAGGCACCGCCAACCCCTATGTCCTGTAGTGTTGATCCTACTTCTTTTTCAAGTAAATTTAAAGTTGCTGGCTCAATATCCAGATCTTTGAACCATTTTGATTTATTTTTTGTGTAGGGTGAAAGGTAAGGATTCAGCTTCATTTGTCTACACATGGTGTCCAAATTGTCGAACACCATTTGTTGAACAGGCTATCATTCTTCCACACTATGCTTTTGCCCCCTTTATCAAATATCAGATAGTTAAAGATATGGGGGTTCATCCCAGAATCTTCTATTCTATTCCATTGGTCTTCAATTCTGTTTTGATACCAATACCATGCTGTTTTTGTTACCATGGCCCTGTAGCATAATTTCAGGTCAGGGATTGAGATACCTCTTACTTCTTCCTTCCTGCAGAGTAGTGTTTTGGCCAATCTGGGTCTTCTGTTATTCCATATGAACTTGAGAATTGCTTTCTCTATATCTGTGAAGAATGACATTGGTATCTTGATGGGGATTGCATTAAATCTGTATAGGGCTTTGGGTAGAATGGCCATTTTGATTATATTAATTCTGCCTAACCATGAGCGTGGAATGTTTTTCTATCTACTCAGGTCTTCTGCAATTTCTTTTTTTAGTGTTTGATAGTTTTCATTATAGAGATCCTTAATATCCTTTGTAAAGTTGTTGCCCAAGTATTTTATTTTTTTGGAGGAGATAGTGAATGGGAGAGATTTCCTGATTTCTTCTTCCATGGACTTGTTCCTGAAATAAAGGAAAGCTAGTGATTTATTGGTGTTGATTTTATAGCCAGCCACTTTGCTGAAATCACCTATAAGCTCTTGAAATTTTCTGGTCGAGTATTGGGTCTTCTAGGTAGAATAATGTCATCAGCAAACAGAAACAACTTAACTTCCTCTTTTCCTATACAAAATCTTTTGATTTCCTTGTCTTGCCTGATAGCTCTGACAAGGGTTTCAAGGACTATATTGAACAAGAGTGGTGAAAGTGGACAACCTTGTCTTGTTCATGAATTCAGTGGAAATGCTTTCAGTCTTTCTCCATTAAGGATAATGTGGGCTATGTGTCTGTCATAAATGGATCTAACATAGTAGAAGTATCTTCCCTTGATCCCTATCTTCTCTAGAGTTTTGAGCATAAAATGGTATTGAATTTTATCAAAGGCCTTTTCTGTGTCGATCGAGATGATTATGTGATTCTTATTTTTAATTCTGTTTAAATGGTGAATTACATTTATTGATTTGCATATGTTGAACCAGCCTTGTTTTCCTGGAATGAAGCCCACTTGATCATGATGTATTATCTTTTTAACGTACTTTTGGATCCTAATTGCTAGAATTTTATTAAGGATTTTGCATCAATATTCATCAGGGAAATTGGTCTTTAGTTTTCTTTTCTTGATATGTCTTTGTTGGATTTTGGTATCAGTGTAGCATTTGCACCAAAAAAGTGTTTGGGAGTGCTCCCACCTTATCAATTTCATGGAAGAACTTATAGAGAATCAGTGTTAACTCTTCTGTGAACGTTTGGTAGAATTCTGCCATATATCTATCCAGTTCTGGGCATTTCTTTTTTGGAAGAGCTTTGATTGCTGCTTCGATTTCACTATCTGAGATAAGTTGGTTTAGATTTTGAATGTCCTCCTGTGTTAATGTGGGGATGTCTTATGTGTCCAAGTATCTGTCCATATCTCCAGATTATCAAACTTGGCAGAGTATAAATTTACAAAATAGGTTCTGATAATCTGGATTTTGGTTGAGTCTGTGGTGATATCTCCATTTTCATCTTTGATTTTGTTGATTTGCTTCATTTCGTTCTTCCTTTTGGTGAGGTTGGCAAGGGGTCTGTTGATCCTGTTTATTTTTTCAAGAAACCAACTCTTTGTTTTGTTGATAATTTGTATTTCTTTTTGTTCACAATTTCATTGATTTCAGCTCTGATTTTTGTTATTTCCTGTCTTGTATTAGCTTTGGGATTGGATTGTTCCTCTTTTTGCAGGTGTTTGAGTCATAGCATAAGGCTATTTATTTGGGCTCTTTCTAGATTTTTGATGTTTGCACTCAGTGCTATAAATTTACCTCTTAAGAATGCCTTCGTACTATCCCAGAGATTTTGATATGTTGTTTCCTCATTCTCATTCATTTCCAAGAATTTCTTGATTTCTGCTGTCATTGCCTCTTTTATCCATTCTTCATTTAAGAGAGAATTATTCAATTTCCAAGTATTTGAGTAGTTTCTGTTGTTTCTTATGTTGTTGATTGCTAAGATCGTAGCATTGTGTTCTGACAGTATACATGTGACTATATCAACATTTTTGTAGTTGTTAAGGTTACCTCGGTGAACTAGGATGTGGTCTATTTTAGAAAATGATTAGTGAGCCGCTGAGAAGAAGGTAAATTCAGCCGACTTAGGATGGAATATTCTAGGTGTCTGTAGATGTCTGTTAAGCCCGATTGATTAATAGAATTGTTCAGATTGGAGATATCTTTATTGATTTTTTTTGTTTTGATGATCGGTCTAGTGTTGATAATGGTGTGTTTAAGTTCCCCAGTATTATTGTGTTGAGATCAATGAGAGGATGAATGTCCTTGAGTATTTTTTCCATATATTTGGGAGGGGGTTCTAATTGGGGTCATAAATGTTAATTATTGTTATATCTTCTTGATGAACTGTCTCTTTTAGTATGATGAAGTGTCCTTCTTTGTCCTTTCTGACTAGTTTTAGATGGAAATTAATTTTATCAGATATTAAGATCACCACGCCAGCTTACTTTTTTGGGTTGCAGGCCTGGTAGACATTTTGCCAACTTTTCACTTTCAGTCTGTATCTATTACGAAATGTTAATTGTGTCTCCTATAGATTGTTGGATCTTTTTTTTTTTTGATCCAGTGAGCCAATCTGTGTCTTTTAATTGAGGCATTGAGACCATTCACATTCAGAGTTAGAATAGATAAGGGAAACTGATTCTCAACCTTTGTGCCTATTACAGAGTTTTAAGCCATCTTGGGAATCTTGTGGTGTATAATGTGGTTATTGACTCACCCTTGTTTAAGGGCTTAGGACATTATTAGCATTTTCTTCTGAATGAAGAATATCCTTGAGAATATTCTGTAGCACTGGATTTGTGTCATGTATCTTGCTAACTTGAGTTTATCATTGAAGTATTTAATTTCCCAGTCATATTTAAAGCTTAGTTTTTCAGGGTATATTATTTTTGTCTGAAAATTGTTATCTTTCAAGGCTTGAAAAATATTGTTCCAAGCCCTTCTGGCCTTCATTGTTTGATCTGAAAAATTCATAGTGATCCTAATTGGTTTGCCTCTGAATGTGATTTGGGGCTTTACTCTAGCTGCTTTTAGAATTCTCTCTTTAATTTCTCTGTTATTCATTTTGTATATGATATGTCTTGGTGAATTTCTCATTTGATTAGGCTGGTTTGGTGTTCTATAAGTGTCTTTGATGTGATGTTCTGGGTTAATTCTAATGTAAGGGAAGTTCTCCTTTATAATTTCGCTTACGAGGTTCTTAATGCCTCTTGTTTGCTGTTCAGAGTTTTCATCCAGTCCAATGACTCTCAGATTATTTCTCCTCATCTCATCAAATGTTATTTGGAAGTTCTGCTCATGTATTGTAAGTTTCTTCTCTTGTCTATCCTCCTTGAACTCAACATTGCTTAGCCTATCTTTGTTATCTGATGTACATTTTTCAAAAGCTGAAGTTCTATTTTCAGTGAAGTTTACTCTGGCATTAGTATCTTCCAGTGAATATTTGATTTGGTTGACAGTGTTTTTCAATTCTGATAGCTCTGCTACATCTTTTTTTTTCAGGGCATCTAATTCTTTATGAAGATGATCTTTCATCTCATGGAATTGCTCCCTTATTTCCTTATAAAAGTTGTCTCTCATCACTTGAAATTGTTCTCTGATCTCTTTCCTTAATTCTTTCAAGTCTTTGATTGAGTTGCTAATCATAATGTTGATATAATTTCTTTGGTTTTCATATAGGGCCCTGACCATGGAGTCCGTCGGTGGGGAGCTGTAAGGTTGAGGGAGGGGAATCACTTCCCCTTTTCCTCATTTTAAGAAACAGGGGGTGTGTCTTGAAGACCAACTGTACTACTCTTGCAGGGGTAATTGGAGCTTCTTATGGTTTTGCTTCCTTGGGATGGTGTGCTATTTGGGCAGCTCAGACCTACAGCTGCCAGTCCAATCAGTGAGGAATTGAGAGCCAATAAGTGCATATACTAGATAGCTTCAACTAAAGCAGTTATGATGATGATTAGCACGTATAGGAGCAGTTTTCTTTGAGAGAGCTCTCACAATATATTATGATAGCAAGCAAGTACCTATTTTGAAGAATGCCCCTTTCTTCAGATAGCAGGGCCTCTGTAAGTGGGGAGAAGAAATGACTAGAAACCCAAGGAGGTGAATTGGGGAGGTAGATTAGAACTCCTGACTTAGAATAAAGAGGAACAAGGGTTCAGGGTGGTGTAGGTTATTCAATTAGGAATAAGGAAAACATAAAAATGGGATATGGGTGGGGTAAACACTTTGGGTGAGGATGAGAGAGAACAGCATATATTTTAGGAATTGCCAGAGTACAGGGGAAGAAGAGGTTAGTATGAGGTGTGGCTCTCTTCAACCAAAGGAGACTGAGGGCTAGTTTGCTATCACGAAGTGTTTTCCTGGTTGGACCCCAATGCTACAGAGATAGCAGTGAGTTTGAGAAGACACAGAGACAGTAGAAGTTAACCACCAATACATACACACAAAAAACATGCATATCCATGAACACCAGATTCAGTAATAATAATAAAGCAAAAAAGGATAAAAAATAAAAAATTAAAAAGTTAAAAGTTAAATAAGTTAAAAATACTAGACAGCAGCAGGATCCACATTAAAAAAAAAAACCCAACTAGTTAGGAAAGTTCTGATTTTTTGCCCCCTAGGTCAGTGCGTACCATGGGGGAATGTGTTCATATCTGTCATCTAGCTGGGGACTCTTCCCAGTTGAGCTTGTTGGGGGAGATGCAGTTTGGTATTCACCAGTGGCCTTGGGTTTTCCTAGAGGATCTCCTCAAAATTTTCTGTTGCAGAGGGGTAGAAGACCCTGCCCTCTCCCACTTCTTGTGAGAATAGAGTTCAGCACCATGTGAGATGCACTCCTGGGCTGATTATTTTCTGCCTGACCAAGCTCCTGATCTTCTTAAGCCAGGGACCCAGAAGCTGTAGGCAGTCTAGAGATCCTGGTATAGATGTGTGGAACTCTGACTGTTCCAAGGAGAGTGGCCAGTCTGAAGCTTACTTCCCTGGGATAACTGATGACTCACTCTGGATGTCTTATGATCTTCAGAGGCCCCAAGAGCTGCTCTGTGGGGTTGTCACAGTCCCAGCAAGGGAAGATGTGTGTGAGGGAGGGTCCAGGCTAACTGGGCCAGTGCTTATGTGGTTCTCAATTGCAACCACTAGGGGACATCCCACATGGAGAACTCAGAACCTATGGAGACTTGGCTATGCACACAACTCAGAGGCTGAAGGAGAGCCCAGGCTGCCCCTTTTGTTCAAAGGTTCCTGAGGCTGATGTCAGACCTGCCTTTTTAGAGAGTTACAGGCAACTTTTGGAGAGAGTGGAACAGGTGGCCCCCTTGGGAAGAATATGCCCTAAAGTGCCCAGTCGAGTTCTGTTCACAGACTCCTCCTGTCCAGGCATGTAAGAAGGCAGACAGGAGGCCACCACTTGCATGTCCTGCGAGCTAGAGAGGGGATTCGCAGTTTCACACAGCCCCCTGGGCAGATGGCCAGATTACAGGACACTTAAATCTGTTTTTCTGTTCATGGAGACTGAGCTCCCTAGTCCGTTCGTGTAGAGGATGGGTCTGGTTTACTTTTGCCAGTGAGTGACCAGCCCCACCCTTAAGGAAACCTCAGAATGGTGGGCAGAGCCAGCCAGCTGCAATGCACAAACAGCTGTAGGTTCGCTATTGAGAGCAATTAAATCCCAGAGCTTGAGAATCAGCTCTCGCAAACTGTGAGTAGGACTAAGAAGGTGTTCCCTGCTGCGACCAAGTTAGAATACTCGTGCCCTGTTTCCTCCCCTCCAGGATAGCTCCCTGCCCCCCTGGCTGTGGAGCCTATTGAGCGGGCAAGACATACTCATTATTTAGATTCGTTAATGCAAAGCTCTTTTCCTTTGGTGTTAAAAAATTAGGGGGTGGTAATAATCCCACACACTGAGAGCCCGGTTGTACCGTTGGATACTGCCTTCCACTCCTGCAGTGTGAAGTATTATTCAGGAGCATCTTGGGATCACTGGTGGTGGGGTGGTAGTGGTGTTTGATCCCAATGCTTAATTTTTTACAAGCTTCCCAGATTGATTTAATTCTGCACTAAACTGAATTATTGTTTGATTTTTTCCCCTCACACTCCTGGGGATTGAACCCAGGGCCTCTCCTATGTCTAAAAAAATGTTCTTCATAGTTATAAGAATTATGTCAATGTATTTGGGTATTTTAGGAAAAAAATAGGACCCAGAAAGAGAAGTAAGGGATTGGAGGAAGGAGGGAGGTAGGATGTTGGAGGGAAGATTGATCAAATTATATTGCTGTATTATGTGCATCTATGAATATGTGACAACAAATCCTATCATTATGTACAACTATAATGTAACAGTAAAAACATAAGGAAAAAAACTTAGCCAGGTAGATCCTTCACACGCACACACACACGCACACATACGCACCACCTAAGGGGGGCTCAAGGAGTGGCTCAGTGGTGGAATCGTTGACTGGCATGCCTGAGGACCTGAGTTCAAACCCCAGCACCACATACACAACTAAGTGTTGGAAAAACAAAAACCAGATGACACATGAATAAAATTGACTTCCCTCTCTTACTCTCTCTTTAAAAAAGAAGAAAGAAAGAAAGAAAGAAAGAAAGAAAGAAAGAAAGAAAGAAAGAAAGAAAAGAAAAAACCTAATGCCTGAGGATGTGGCTTAATGATGTGGTGCTAGGTTATGAACCTGGGTGCTCACAAATGCCAGGCAGGTGTTCTAACACTGTGAGCCTCTGAAACCCTGTATTTGGACATTTTTTTAATGTTTACAAAGAGGAAAGATGGGGCTGGAGTGGTGGTTCAGTGGTTGGAGTGCTTGCCTAGTTTGCATGAAGACCCAGGTTCAGACCCTAGCACCATATAAACAATTGCCAAAGAAACAAAGGTCACATGAAAAAATAAATAAAATTGATTCCCTTTCTCCCCCCCTCCCTTCTTCCTCCCTTCCCTCCCTACTTCTCTCCCTCTTTCCCTCTGACTCTTTAAAAAAAAAAGTAAAAATAATTTGTGGTGCTTAGGTAGTTTAAAATATATTTCAGCTGTAACGTTTGTGGCACATTTGAATATCACTGGTAGAAACAGCAGGTAAATTACAGAACCAGGAATAAGCAATTGACCACTTAGTGGGTCACAATGCAGTTGTTTCATTTTGATTCAAAAACAGTCAATGGGGCCAGGCATGATGGTGCAATTCTGTTCTCCCAGTGACCTGGAATCAGGAGGCAGGAAAACCACAAGTTCAGGGCCAGGCTTAGCAATTTAGCAAGAACCTGTCTCAAAATAAAAAATGAAAAGTGTTGGAGATGTAGCTCAGTGATAAAGCACCCTGGTACCAAAAGAAAAGACTTGCTAAAAATGATCTTTACTGTATAATGTGCTGTGGAATCAGGATTGTAACATCAACATATAAATTTGAGGGTATACAGTTAAGTCCATAACAACTTGTTTGATACACTCCTGAAGTACATACAAATACAGTATCTTTTAATTCTTTTTGGATTTTGGTTGTAACATGTTCCTTGTTCAAAAATTTTACTTAATCTCACTGATGCTGCTAATTATAAATCAGTGCACTTTAAATTTTATTTCCATCCCAATAAAAGACTCCAAGTAATTTGTCCCAGTGAAAACCAACACATGGGGCTGGAGTGGTGGCTCGGCAGTTATGTGCTTTCCTGGCATGCTCAAAAATGTGGGTTTGAACACCAGCACCATGTACACAATGAAGTGTCAGAGCAATGAAAGCCACATGAAAAACTAAATAAAGTAGATTCTTTCTCTCACTGTCCCTTTTTCTTAAAAAAAAAAAAAAATCCAAGAGGCACTCCTATTAGTGCTCAGAGAGACATCACTGTAGAGGCTTTGACCATCTCTTCTCCTTGAGTCTCTGGGATATAATAATGTTCATAAGTTTTCCAAGGAATTCTGTTTCAAATCTGTACCTATTAGTCTCTTGCTATACACCATTGTAGTAATTGAAAACTGCTTTCATATTGGTTTGTTCCAGAAATTGAGGATCCCATATACCCTGAGCCTAAGACCCTCCATACCCAACTGCCCATTATGCATTGAGTCATAAAAATAACTCCACACAAGCTCAGCACAGCTAAGACCTCCTTAAAATAGAATGGAGCCACACCTGGGCTCTCTGGCATATTCTACCTGAAGGAGCAGGTAGCCACCCTTGTCCTTGTAAGATGCTAGGGTGCTAGATAAGGGCACCTCTCTCCAAGACATCTTGAATGCCTGAAGGACCCCTTAACATTAACTGAGCGATGCTCTGGCAGCTGAGGCACGAAGATTGCAGGTTTGATGCCTGCCTCAGCCACTTAGCAAGCCCTGTTCCAAAATAAAAAGGGCTAGGGATGTAGCTTAGTGGTAGAGCACCTGTAGGTTCAGTCCTCAGTACTGAAACAATGAAAAAGATTAATTGAGTGAACAGCAATTAGAGTTCACAGACTCCACAAATGGTATTGTCACCATTGTAAAAATGATGGAGCTCAGCGGAACATTACTGCTTTCCATCTCTTAGCCCGTATGTCCGCAATAGAGGACAACACAAGGATCAACAAAAATGGCCAAACTTCTGCCATTTGTCTTAGTCCAGGTCATCAAATGGCCCCATGTTCACTTTTATCGTAAACTGGAATTGCCTAAGAAGTGACCCCCAAACTGGTGTGGTGCACCCCTGTACTGACTCAGGGAGGCTAGGGCAGGAGGATTGCAAGTTTAAAGCCAGCCTCAGGAAATTAGGCCCTAAGCAAGTTAGGCCCTGTCTCAACATAAAAAACAAAAGGTCTGGGAATGTGGCTCAGTGGTTCAATGCCTTTGAGTTCAATTCCCAGTACCAAATAAATAAAATAAAATAAAATAAATAATAAAAAGAGAATACACACCAAAACACAGAAAAAAGGAGAGTTGACCCCATTAGGCTTAAGAATTCTTGGAGTGTCTTTCCTCCCATATGTCCAAAGTGTAAATTAAAATCACTTGTGTCTGTACATAAAAGAAGGACACAATACACAATCTTGGCAAGACTCTCCAGTGTTATACATAGTACTACTAATAATTAAGGCACATTGTGTACTTCTGGCTCTTTTTTAATGTTTATTTAAAACATTTTTTTTAGTTATGATAGAACAAAAGCATGGGATACAACCAGCTCTGATTCAATCCCTAGCCTTCCCCTCACTTCCACTATCTCCACTCCAGTGATCCCTCTTCAGTTCATTACGGTTTATTTATTTATTTTTTAATTAGTGTACTGTGGCTACCCCCAATCTTGGGACCCACCATGCCAAATCCATGAATGCACATACCAAAGTTCTTTTAGGTCAATAATGGGCTCTTAAAAAGTCATTCGTTAGAACTTTCATGCCCCTGCAGGTCCTGATGGTCAGTTAAAGTGGAAAACAGAATGACCTCAAACAACTTCATTTCAAGTTCTAGTTCAGCAAATAGATCAATAAATGTGACTTATCTTGCCCTAGGCCTTAATCTCTTAATTCAAGGTTCCATGGTGGCTGAATCATACCAACTTTAAAATTTCTAAATCACACTTTCCTATATTTACAAGGAAATGTGTTTTGTCTGCAT